>CM030855.1:2722714-2847714 GCA_018105865.1 Metaphire vulgaris
GCCTTCGACGACGACGACGACGACGAAGAGGGAAACGTCACCGAGTCCGCTGCGAGCGGTGACGTCAGACGTGGACGCGGAGGAAATCCAACAGATGGTCAGAAGCGTAGCAGACGACATCGTGAACGCAGAGAGGGAGAGGGTGAGGGAAAGATTTCGGACATCTGCGGTCGGTCGGGGCGCGATAATTGGAGTCAAAATTAGGGGTGGGGAGAGAATTTTCCCCAAAGAATCCAGAGTTAGTGCCAAAGCAAAGGCCGAGAGAGAAAGAGACCGACAGACAGACAGACAGACAGACATATACAGACAGAGACACTGAGACAGACAGACAGAGTGAGACAAAGAGAGGCTGAAAGACAGAGACAAAGAATGCAGAGTCGAAAATAATTAACGCTGGTTTGTGCTGCAACCACAGACGGCCAACTACTAACAAAATAACTTCTATAGCGCCAGTTAGCAATGCCCTTAGCATCAATCGATAGTCGGTGTCGGAAGTAGAGTAGTAGTAATAGGCTATCAATTGTCGGAAAAGACCAAAATAGCAGTCTACAGTATGTGGCGGGTGTATTGGAGACTGTGTTGCTTCGATTGTTTTTTTGTTTAGGACGAACTTTCGAGTGCAGTGAAGACTTTGACGAAACGCTTGGACGAAGCTAAAGAGGAACTGGACAGAAGTGGCGTCCAAATGAACAGCCTTAGAGACAGGGTCAAAGAGGCGCATGCAGGTACAACGCACAGTGGGGGTCTTCCTTCACAGGGGCGTAGCGACAGGGGGTATATCGGTATATATGCCATGCCCCCAAAAACTCAGACTACCTTAAAATTTTCAATGTGTTTTTAAAGATTTTCGAAGTTTTTTTAATGATTTATACGAGTACACCCCGATCACATTATAGCCTCCCCAAATCAAATTCCTGACTACGCCCCTGTTCCTTCACTATAATATTCATTCGACGCAACTATACCTAACTTCGAATTATGATTATGGTTATGATGACGATGATGATGACGATGATGATATCATCATTATCGTTGATCTTCTATAGAGCCATTGTAGTAATACTGTTGACATCAGTCGATGGGCGCTCCTTGACTTGAATCGTAAGCCTCCCCCACGATGACAATGGCGAATATGATAACGTTGATAACGACGACGTCGACGACGACGACGACGACGATGATGATGATGATGATGATGATGATGATGATTGACTGCAGGTTTTTAAATGCGCCACTTACAAGCCCTACAATCAGTTCGTTACAGTCAATTTTTTTTGGCTGGGGGAGAGAGAGATTTAGTACAGCAAATAAACTACAAGAATTCGTCGCTTACAACGCACACACACACACACACAAACAAGTCTGATCGTTTCCCAGTCACCTGCGTTTTCTGCCTTCTCGTCCTGTGAATGAAACGAGTGCAGATATTATGCATCTAGAGATTATCCTGTGCTCTTAAATTAAATATTTAAGAAAAACAAGACCTCGAATGTCGACTCGTGAAGACCCAGACCGCCCTCTTGGTTCCTACAACAGGCAGCGGACGAAGCAGACCGAGAACACAGGCGACTGGTCGATTACATCGGACGATGGAACAGAACCTGAGCGCCGCTCAACTTAAAAACAGGGAGATCCAGGTACATTGACAACTGAAAATAATTAGTCTTCGATTAATAATTATCTTCTTTAATAATAATGATGATGATGATGACGACGACGACGACGACGATGATGATGATGATGATGATGATGATAATAATAATAATAATAATAATAATAATAATAATAATAATAATAATAATAATAATACTACTAATAATACTACTACTACTACTACTACTACTGCTACTACTACTACTACTACTGCTACTGCTGCTGCTGCTGCTACTGCTACTGCTACTGCTGCTGCTGCTGCTGCTGCACTACTGCTGCTGCTGCTGCTGCTACTGCTGCCACTGCTGCTGCTGCTGCTGCCACCACTACTGCTACTACTGCTGCCACTGCCACCACCACCACTACTACTACTACTACTACTGCTACTGCTACTACTACTACTACTACTGCTACTACTACTAAGTTATTATTATTATCGATAACCTGTAGGCCTATTAAATAAATTTGAACGGGTAGGAGATGAAGCAGCTGGTGAGGCGAATGGAAAACGAACTGGAAGAGGAAAAGGGAAGATCACGGGTGGAGCTGGTGGATGTTGAAAAACAGCTGGAAAACGCCAGGACAGCCTGGAAGTCGAACAACACGGAACTGGAGCAGCTCAGAGCCGCGCTGGAAAACAGGGACACGACAATACAGGTAGAATGGAAAAACCACCCCCGCCCTTGCCACCACCACTGAAGCTGTTTGTCAGTCCCTGTCGACCAGAAGCCCGTCGGCTGTATATATATATATATATATATATATATATATATATATATATATATATATATATATATACAGTGGCGTATTTAGAATTTTGGTAAGGGGGCAGACACTTTCGACCTGACAAGTTACAACTTTTTGGAAAAAGTTGACGACTTTTTTTTTGCTTGTCAAGACCCCAAAGGGGGGGGGGGCATGGCACAAATGGCCCAATGGTAAATACGCCACTGTGTATATATATATATATATATATATATGCGATAATTATATATATATATATATATATAGGCCTAAGAAAACTAAGAAAACAGTTCAGTTCAAGTCAGGCGCGACTTCCCCTGCAAATACTGCCGCACTGCACGTGATTCTGTACCGCTGATCTTCGTTCCACTTGTTGTTTCGGTCAGTCTCTTCGAGACCAGCTGGCGAAAGAGATTGCGAACCACGAAAACGCCGACCTCAGAGTCTCGAAACTCCAGCTGACCGTCGACCAAATGTCCAGTTCGCTTACCAGCGCCACCGAAGAAAGGGCAGTCTACCTGCAGAGGGTAAGTATACCAAACATACCCCCGCCCACCCCTTCCCGCACAGATGTAGCTGCATCGAATGTCGGCCTACTATGAATTCTGCAAGAAAATGGATGGACCAAGGAAACATTGTTAGTGCTAGGGTAGCAGATTTACAGAACTGTTTGTATGAAAGGATTATCTATCAGAACGACGTTATTTAGTTATTTAGTGTTTTCAGAGTAAATTGTAGTGGTTTTATTACAGACATCCTAAATCGCTTTAAATAACGTTATTATTATTATTATTATTATTATTATTATTATTATTATTATTATTATTATTATTATTATTATTATTATTATTATTATTATTATTATTATTATTATTATTATTATTATTATTATTATTATTATTATTATTATTATTATTATTATTCTTTTATTCCATCTTTTTTAGTCCATGTGTTATTTCTTCAGACAGACATTCTTCGTCGAATATTTGACATGGAATTCATATTTTAGTCTCAGGCTATTATTATTATTATTATTATTATTATTATTATTATTATTATTATTATTATTATTATTATTATTATTATTATTATTATTATTATTATTATTATTATTATCCTATCTCTTGCATTAGCGGTGAACTGCTTAGAAGAAATTCCTTTAATAATCATCTTATTAATTGAATATAGGCCTATTTCAACCAAAACTCACGAACTAGATGTTACAAACTACGTAAAAGTTTCTTGTAATTTGATCGATGTGCTTGGTGTTTACTGGACCGTATCTGTTTCACGGGGGCGAGGAGGGACTGATTTTCTAGACTGGGACGAATGAAATTGGTAGTTTTTGAAGTGTTTGGGGGCCTATACTGTCTTTACTATTTAGGCCGAAACGTTGCATGGTGTCGTCTGTGATCAGAATCTGAAATACAACCACCTGCAAGACAAAGCCACTCACCTGGAAAGAACTCTGGCGACCAGCGACCAAGAATCTCGTCTGGTGAACGAGAAGCTCTTCGAAACCCGGTAGATCTGCTTGCTAACCGGTAGAATTTCTTCCAGTTTAAGTAGATCTACTTGCTGGCTGATGGCGCGTTTTTCTCATAGTTTTGCTAAGTTCTTACGATTTCGTCATGTTTAAATATTATACAGCGGGGGCCATGCCAATAAAACCGCTACATCTCTGTTTTTGATTGTAAGTATTTTCACGACCCCTGGGTCAAACAAAATGCATACTACATCAACTAAAAGCAGCCCCTAGCTAATTTCCCCCGGCTTTGTCAGTTTCCTCCGGAATCCAGAGTCTAGATTAAACACTGCCTTCGCGGTGACTTCTTGATGCGATTTTAAATTAAAAAATCGTTTGACCGTGAATCCAATATTGATTTTCAGTTAATTAAGTGTTTTTTCCGGTGCGTTCAGAGTTTTGCTGAACGAAGAAAAGCAGAAAAACGAGAAACTGTCGGAGGAAGTTCAACGGTTACAGTTCGAATTGAAAAAGGCGGAGATGAAGAGAGCGGAACTGCAGAAAATCATTGCCCACGTTAGCTTTATTCGCAATAATAATAATAATAATAATAATAATAATAATAATAATAATAATAATAATAATAATAATAATAATATTAAACTCAGAAACATTTCGACAGGTATGTTAACAAGGACTCAACCCTCAAGGCCAGGACCAGAACCAAGGACTTGAAACTTGTTCTTAACGAAATTTGCCTCTGCAACAGACAGCCTCACTCCAGTGCCCCCCCCCCCCATTGTCGTTAAATCAAAATTTAAATTCATTTAAGTGTCGATATCTCAGTAGATGCGAGAAGAACACGATAATTGCCATGCGCACTTAGACCCTATATCGCCAAATGGGAGTGCGCGTCGCAATATGACGTGATTTTTTAAAAATGATATAGCGCCAATCGTCCGAAGAAGATCTGGGACATCGATTGGAGATACTTCAGAGTGAAAGAGAGCGCATGATCGATCAGTTGTCTCAGGTGCAACGCAGCATGACGACTCAGGAAACGACGAAAATGGAATCAGAAAAAGTGAAATCGACGCTCGAAAGGACCGTCCAGAAGGTATCTTATCTATAGTAGGCCCTAATACTGAACTTCTATAGCGCCACTTCGTATTTAGTTTACTTTCAATAATGTAGGCTATTCTTTGTTTTCCATATTCAACTGCCTTCCTCTAAATAAGAACTTCTAGTGATCATTATTGCTTATTAGGGCCTACTTGAGCACTGCAGTATTCTTTTGCTTAATTAAAATATTCTATGATATTTTAAGTCTTTGGCTTGGAAATATTTAACTGATTATTACGCTGTCTAATGTATTTTACTAACAGCGGCCGGCGTAGCTTAACTTGGATGTTATGACGGGAACAGATTGAATTTCGTTGTATACAGAGAGTAAACCATGAAGGGGGATTACGGGGGAGGTCCCCCAATAATTAATGAGAGAATAAATTATCATTTATTCCCCCCCCCATGTTTTGTGTTTCTTTGCTATTCTAACGGGAAAAGGTCATCACTAGTTTTTCGTCCTTTTTGTGCTTCTTTGACGTCCTAAAAGTCTTATAATTATAAATCTGACAAGCAAAATAGGTCATCAAAAGAGCGGGCATGCTTGCAAAATTTTTCCATACCCCCCCCCATGCTGATGGCAGGATTACGTCCATGGCTGAGTGTGTGGGTTTTTTGGCTGACAATGAAGTTGGAGAGGGAAAAACTGGAAGCGAACGAGAAACTGAATCGGGTTTCCACGGAGCTTCGAAAGATGAAAGAGAGACAGATTGGACTGAACGACGAAATGAAACGTCTGCGCAACGAACTGCAAAGACTGAATTCACACAGGTAGCCAAGACATTAAGCCTCCTCCTCCTCCTCCTCCTCATCATCATCATCATCATCAACACCATCATCATTTTTATCATTTTTATCATTTTCATCATCATCTTCATCATCATCATCATCATCATTTTCATCATTTTCATCATTTTCATCAACCATCACAATCACCATCATCTGCCATCATCATCATCATCACCATCATCAGCATAATCATCATTTTCATCGTCATCATCATCATCATCACCACTAATTTTTTGCAGTGATTTGACCGCTGAGCACGACAGCGGTATCGAAAACGAGAGGAAGAAGGGAAACCAGTCAGGCGCCAGTCAAAGGCCGATCGACGCATCGAAGCCAGCCAAAGCCAGCCAAGGCAGAAAGGTCAAGAACAGAAAGCAGGGCGAAGTACAGGTATCTAGGCTACTCCAATCTTAAACTTCTATAGCGCCACTTCATAATGCACGGAATTCATCAAATCGCCAAATCAAAATCATTCAAGATCCACGTATCTCAAACTGGCTTCATATATTATGACATTGAACGCCATTATATTTTGGCGTAGGCCCTAATTTGACTTCGTTTGACATCATTTGACGCATAGATGCAATACAAGTTTTTTGCGTTTTTTTTATTTCCCGCGTTTTTACGTTTATTAACGCTTTCTTATTTTTTTGCCAAAAGTTTTTATTATAACCTCGCTCGGAAAAAGATCGGAAACGTTTTTTATTCAACAGTTTTTAGCGTCTTTTATTTCTGTGTAAATTTGTTTACGTTTTTAACGTTTTTTTTAAAAGTATTTTTCCAACGTCTTTTACATCCATGGTTTGACGCTTGCAGTCGACATCTGGCGACGCTTCCGACGTGTCGACGACGAGCAGTGTTGCCGCCGGCGCCGCTGCGTTCCCGAAATCGAAGGTCGACCGATTGATCTCCCAGATGAACGAGCTCAGCAGCTGCGCTTCCGCCATCGTCACGGCAGTCCCAGCAGCCGACCGGTCCTCTCCGTCGAGCAGCGCATCGGAGAAGAAAACGACCTCTTCCTCTACCTCTACCTCCTCCATCACAAGAGCCTATTCCCCGGCCTCGAGGATGCGTCCCAGCTCGTGCACAGACCTCAGAACTCAGCCGCCTTCAGCAAAATGACCGCTATATACTCAGAATATTTTTCAGACACCAGCGGTGTTTAATCTAGACTCCTGGACTCCGGGGTAGGGGGGAACTGACAAAACCGGGGGAGGGGGAACTGACAAAGCCGGTGGAATTCTGCTAGGGGGCTGCAGTTAGTTGATGTAGTATGCCACAATTTCACGGGGAATTTGAAATTTCCGAGGGAAGGACAATTTTCCCCCGGAAACGGCCCAGATTAAATCCTAAATACACTATAGTTTTAACTTTTAACCCATCGCTTTCGCAGAGGTTATAATATATAGCGCTTAGGAATTAGACTCAGTGGCGTAGCCAGGATTTCGGAATGGGGTGGGGGGCGTGGGGACACGTCGCAACATTTTCGGGTAAGAAAAGTCCCCGACGAGCAAATAACGATTTCAAGGAGTCCTCTGCACATTCGCATATTCTCTTCGATGATGCTATTTATCCCCCCCTGAAATCTCTCAACGGTTTAGCCCAAACCCACGACCTGTCCCACCCAGAATAGGGGATTCGCCCCCGTGCCCCCTCCGGTGACTGCGCCAATGAACATAGGGCCCATAGTACTTAGACATTTGAACGATCTATCGTAGAGTAGTTTAATGTGTGACAGCTAAACTCACGAGTTGTATTATCCATAGATGTAATAAACGTTTGTTACGTTTTTTTATCTTCCCACGTTTTTGCGTTTTTTTTATTTTGCCAACGTTTTTTATTATAAAAAACGTTGGCTAAATAAAAACACATATTTTCTGACAGCATATGCCATATAGTAAGCAATATAAGCCAGTATTATTGCTATTTATTTCATTTCACAAGCTTCTTGCATAGTGAGTCTTGCTTGCTTATTACCCCTTGAGTGGGTAAGACATGTTTCTCTAATCTCGCTCAGATAAACGTCGGTAACGTTTTTTATATTAAAACTGACCAGAATCACCATACAATATTACACCATTACTCAAATCTCTACACTGGCTGAGAATAGCAGAACGCATTAGGCCTAACATAAAATTATATCAATGACTTATAACTCACTTCATACAGTACTGTACATCAAAACCAGTCTACCGACGAAATCTGGCAATCCTCACAACATCCTCGATCAACTCGATCTTCCTCTCATGCAGCCTAACTTTCCTTCGTCCTCTGAATCAATCGTCTCCCAAAATAATTTGCAACCGCGCTTTTTCTTCATATGCTGCACCAGAACTTGGAAAGTTCCAGCAGCAGCCGTCAACTGTCTACAGTCTACACCAGGAACGTTATTGGGGAATAGGGACAGAGGCTTTCATATTTGCACCGATTGAAGCCCAGTCGATGTCTGAAAAGAATCTGGACCCGCATTTTGGATATCTATCACTTTAAAGGGTTTTTAAATCTATACAATGTATAGCCCCCATTATTATAATTGCCAAAATAGACACATTAATAGGTTGGAAAGTGACAGATTTTTCTAGTCCTCTGACATCAGTGAGGGGCGCTTGAGGATTAGAGTTAGGGTTAGGGTTAGGGTTGGGACGTTTTACTTGCCTAGGGTTGATCTAAAGAGTACCACTAGCTGTTATTTAGGAGTTACTGCTGTTGCTAGGGTTGGATGTTGCCCGGGAACGAAGACGTTTTAAGTCTAACTTTAAGTGGTTCAGGAGGTTTTGCCTTGTGTGAGAACCACTGGAACAATCGAGTATATCGACTATCCCGGATACAATGCTAATATCCTGTCCTCAGTGTGAATTGTCAACCCAAGCCAGCCCGCTACATAAGGCCTAAGCATAAGCATTATAGCATAAGACCGCGTAATAATACGGTAGAATTCAAGGGGATATTTGCAGAAACTGGATTTGGAGGCAGGCCTAACTATATCGGTTATATACCCCCAATCAGTCTACCTTAAAGTTTTTATGTTATTTACATGAATCAATCGTTCAGATTTATACCCGCCCAACATATTTATACCCTCCCTAATCAAATTAAATCAAATTCCTGGCTACGCCCCTGCGAGGCCCCAGTCCGTTTGCTCATTCCAAGTTCAAAGTCTTCAGGTAAATTGCTTTAGAGATTCTCTTCTGGCTGAATTAAAATTAGTTGAAGGATTTCAAGCTGCTAACTATTAGGGCTTATGGGCTGTTCTAGGCTTAATGCTAATTGAAGACAACAGTAAGATCATTTTCAATATTTATTCCAATAAATAACTTTTCGCTCATTGTGTTTTAGTCGTTATTCAGAGCGTTCGACTTTGTTGTTGTTTTGTCGTTCCGTTGACAACGGAAGAAGGAAGGAAGGAAGAAAGGAAGGAAGGAGGATGTTTCGGTCGAGTCTTCTTCCCTTCAGGTCCCCTTGCCCAGCGGAGGATCTGGGCTCAATACCGTCGTCGTCGGCGGCGCCTTCTTCCTCCTCGGCGACGGCGTCTCCCTCCTCGGCGGCGGCGGCGCCGACGGGAGCGGGACCCTTCATCGTCGTCACCGGCTTGGCTGCCGCGGCGGCGGCGGCGAGACCGGGCCTGGCTGACGACGCGGCGGGCGCTGCGAGATCTCGCCCGGCTGCAGCTGCGACTCTCCGACTCGTCGCCGTACTGATCAGCCTGCGAAACATATCAAAATGGCAGACGACATACAATACCAGACACATTTAACTATTAAGATGTATACATCGCAATAATATTGTCAGAAAATTTGCCATAAAACCGTATAATTATAAATCGAAGTCCCTGTAGGACTATACTTACGAGGTCTAGTTCCTCGTTAGGTTCCATGTCCTTCGCTTCTCAGGTGTTGATGTTGTAGTTGCGATGAGTCGGAATCGAGGACTGAAGTCGATCGCCAACATCTCCGTTTTTATAAGTTTTTTCGTCAACGGATGACAAGCGTCAGCCAATCAAAACTCCCATCGCCATGGAAATACGGATTACCATGGCAACCATTCATCTCAACTAATGCAGATTAATTTATCGCTCTTATGCTTAGTAGCGAGTCGTCGTCATCATCATCGTAATCGTCACCGATAAAACCCACACTCTTTGATTAAATATAATATTAAAAAGCGAAAGAACTAAACCCCAAATCTCGGAAATTGGAGACTGGCCCGTAATTAAATATTGCGCTAAAGCAATAGACACGAACCGTCGTCGTTCTACTTCCGGTCCCAGTAAAGTTTATTCGAAAACGTAAACAAATGAAATAAGAAGGACTTTTGTCGATTTTATTTAAGATACCTGTCTAATTTTGCGATAAACGAAACACATCCTGTATCGATTACTTGCCAGAATATACGAGTAGAAGCATGAACAGATTTAGATTGAAACGCCGTATTAGTCCCTCTACAGCGGTTTCAGAGGGCGACCAAGGAGACGGAGACCGAGGCGGTAATGACGGTGAAGACAGCAGAGGCAATTCTAACGATAAACGACTTCGTTCCGGTATTTCCGTGGATTACACAGGCGGAACTGGCTTAAGAAATACCGACGGATCGGCGGGAGCCGTTCCAGCGTTCATCGGAGTCAACTAGTTCGGCAGTCACGAATGTGCTTAGATCCGCAGCCGAAAGTAAGTAAGATCGCACCAGAATCGGTGGCGGTAGAAAATCCATTGGACGGATTATTGAAGACGCGAGGGTCAGGAAATGTTGAAGAACGGAACGGTCTGAACGTGGCTGACGACGACGGCGTGGACGGCCTCTGCCTTGTCTGCAAAAAGAACATTTCACAGTACAGTGCACAGCGTCGCACACAGCACATCAATCGCTGCATTGATCGCGTATGCATTAATTCTTTTGGCCACTTGGTTTTTTGGCATTGTCTGGTTGCTTTGACATTAAATTGTATTTATTTCAACTCATGTAGATATAAACATTTTCTGAGATTGCATAAATGCGTAAGATTCAATCATTTTGTAACCACAAATTTGTACTGTACAGTTTAAGTCAAGTACTTAATAATTTTCTCAGTGAGACACTTGTCCTAGAAAAACCGGTTTAATTGGAAAGTAGGATTTTTGTCAGCCACTTTCAGAAACCAATTTTGTGTTTCTTGAATATAATTTTGGCATTATTGGCAAAGAAAAGGTTGCTCATGCTACAATAACTGAAGGGTGGACACCTTCATTTTGACCGCCAGTCTGTCTATCGTTTGCCGCTTTTCCTTCCACCGAGCAAGCATCCATTTGCTTCTGAGTTGATTACACCTGTGAGCCGGTGCGATTTGTGACCTGGAGCAGTGGGGGGATATTTTGAGCATCTTGTTGGGAAATGTAGCTGTGGGGGGATGTAGTGGTGGGGGTATGTAGCAGTAGGGGAATGCAGTTGGCCAGTGGGGGAGATTCTCAAAAAATTACTGAACCCAGCTCAAAAATTACTGAAAAGTTTCTGTTTTGGCGAGGGTTTGAAACCCCTGACATTGTGAATGACAGTCCAGCTCTCAAATGATGGAACTCCATGCGACCATTGTTAAGCATTATGATTTCTGAAATTTGAAGTCGTCATAGTTTCAGCTGGCTGCGTATGGGATTTGGATTATTGCACAATTAAGTCTAATTTTGTCAGCAGTTGTGTTTTAATGCTTTATTTTAATCTGTAGTTTGTGAGGAACTTATTAATAAATAATTATTCTCATAGTTGGAAAAGCATGATTTCATAAGATTACAATTTTTGTCTTGTTGTGCAAATCTTTATTGAAAGAGTTTCTTTGCTTTTAAATTTCAGTTAGAAAATGCTCAGAAGGAGGAGAAATTAGTGGCCGAATTAACAGAGAAGTTGACCGACAAAGTCCTCGAATGTCCGATATGCGGAAAACAACTAAAAACCCAAAAGGTAGGCTTTATCACAGTAATAATTCATCATTTTAAAATCTGATGGGTTAAATTTTATGACTGAAGTTGCACAAGGATTTTCAAGTAGCGTCTACGACCAGAAGTAGAAGATTTTCTTTTAAAAATGTACACGTATTTTTGTTACAAACATTGATATTTTCTCTTATCATTTTGCTTATATGTGTATCACTGCTATTATTGTGACCTTAGTTACATTTTTTTCTGTTTGAGGCTCGACTTGCTCACTTAAAGAAATGCGCTTCAACATTTAAGATTTCACCCGTTGCTCTGATGGAAGGTATTAAAATTCAGAAAAGTGACTATGGAATACAGCTAGCAAGGCAAGTTGCATAGGAAAGGTCTAGTAATATTTCATTTTGGGTTATGCCTTGAAATGTAACTGACCTTAAAATTACATAAGGCATTATCAGTGGAAATTATGCTTACAAAGGGGTGGTGGTTATCTTTGCTTTGCATATGGTTATATGCATATTTATTGCTTGCATAAGCGAATGATAAGCCCCTCTTCTGTATGCGATATTTTATCCTTTCTATGACTTATTACATTGAACTTGTTGCATTGTTACATTGAATTTATTAAATTGTATTGAATATTGTTAATCTGAATGGTAAATTACGTTGAAAGAGAAGAATCCGGCTTTTATGTAATGTAATGTAATATGACATTTGTATAGCACCTCTTCTATTTCTACTCAGAGGCGCTCCTGGCATTGGAGTCGCAGGGTAAGGTAGTGAGACTTTAGCTTTCGTATTGAGCAGAGTGAGGGAGTAAGAAGTGATTCCCGAATGGATGGGTTCAAGGCATTCCAGAGGGAGGGTCCAGTCACTGCAAAAGCCCGACGCTGGGTAAGAGCAGTGCGTGATCTGGGGACATTTATCTGTTGACTTTCAGCATCCTTAAATTGCATTTATTTTATGCGATCTGTCATTACAGGAAAGCAGATTTTTTTACATTAGAAATGCAGATAATTAATTGCCCATAGAGAGTAAAATCTCATTGTTTTTGCTATAGCATTAGTGGCATATCTTCAAGTAACGCGAATGAGGAGATGAGTACGACGGATCGCGCGCATACATCGATCGCTGCGCCTGTTAGAAAACAGAAACGCAAGCCTCGAAGTCGAATGGAGGAACCGCAGAAGTGAGAAGATGAACTGATTTGATCAATAATAGTTTTGCATTAAATTTCCTATCTTAAATCGTTTTCGTTTTTGAGACGACGTGCTGACGAAGTTTCTAGGCAGCAACTGTTTGGATTTGTGGCATTAATTAACCCCTTTACCGGGGACCGCGAATATATCCGTCCATTTTACGTTGAGTTACAGTTAAATGCACGGTAAAGGGGTTAAAAAATAAATACTCTGTGGCATTGTCTCTGTGTTATTGGCGGTGCTGACAGTGTTGTGTTACTGAAATTGATTTTAGTAAACTCGAGGAGGACACTCACTTTGCCATCGCTCTGTCAGTGTCGGTCGACGACAGGAGAAACAGTTTGCTCGACTTTGCGAACGGTTCCGAGACAGGGCGCCAGAAACTGTTTGGAGAAGAGAAGAGAGACTTTTCGAATCCATCACTTGCTGCTGACGAGCCGATTTCACGCGATGCTTTCGCGCTGCTTATGTCGCAGATGGCTAAGCCGTCCGTTCTGCCTGCAAAGCGTGGAAGGAAAAATAAAATGTGTGTGTTTCAGTTTTAGGCCAAACAATTTTAATTTTTTTATTTCAGCTATATTATGACTGCTTTCATTTATCATTGCTCTTCTTCTTATTCTATTTCTGGTCATAGCCTTGGGTAGTGTTAAAAATAACTTGCTTTCTGTTTAAAAGTTAAGAAGCCAGAGGTGGTTTATAATAAAAATAATAATAATAATAATAATAATAATAATAATAATAATAATAATAATAATGTGATTTAAAGTGGTTTAGGAGACCAGGTTAGCCTGTGTGAAATAATAATAATAGCTTTTCTCTAATAGCTTTTCATGCAATAACCTAGTTTTCCCAGATAATTTCTGAATCTGTTTGCTGTTTCAATGGTTACTGCCTCTTTGTCCAAACTGTCCAATTGTCCGCAACTATTGCATGTAAGAATACGAACATCTTTGTATGATTCACTTTGGCAGATAAATTTTATGTATGTCCATGTTCACTGGATCTTGTTTTTATTTGTAGCGTTAAACAGTCGATGCCATTGCTGGAGCTTGACCAAGATGTTGTAAAACGACGACTGGCAGAGAAAGCAGCGGCCATGGTTCTTCAAAAAGAAATTAATTTTAACTTTTACGATGGATTCCAGGCGGTACTTCCTTCGATTCCAAAAAGCAAACTATCGGAAAAATTTTGCCGCAGGAATCAGTCACTCTTTTGCGATTCCAAGGTATAGTTTATTTTTATTTTTTCAATTTAATTCTAGATTATCATGTTAGATGGGAAGTTACTGGTGTTTTTTTGGATTTGGGTTTTGAACGTGATAACAACTGGCCTTTGAATGAGATCATGAAGCTAACGTTATTAAAAACTAATTGTTTTTTTTATTATCAGATGATGTTGGATTTAAAATATTTGCAGTCAGTTATATTTACTCATTTTGTTGTTTTATTTAGGGTTTTCTGTGGAGTTTGGCTGGTGAAAATCAAGCAGATCCCAGGACCTATTACGTACAAGAACTAATTCCTCCAATTGTTGTCAGTGAAAAATGTCGGCCAAAAGTAGGAGAGGTAAGAGGAAGCTTCCCCACTAAAACAATGTACAATTGTCCATAGTATGTCAAAAATGAGAGTGGACTGGACAAGGGAACCAGTTCAGAACAGATGTCATTCTGTCACTTACATGGTGTGCCTTGCCCCAGCAAGGCGCCTAGCTGCCTAGTACATGATAAGATCTGGTAGGTCTTTGGATTTATGACAGTTTGGTAAATTATATCTCAATAGACTTCAATTGTTTGTAATATTTTATAGTCATGCAATTTTTATGAACCTAGTTAAGTTTCATTTGTGTTGAATTGTGACATCAAGCTTGGGAGTACTCTCAGTTGCATGCCAGTTATATTGAATGTGTGAGAGACATGAGAAAGCTGAAGTCTCATTACTTTACCCTGTGACTCCAATGCTAGGAGCGCCTCTGAGTAGAAATAGAAGAGGCGCTATACAAATGTCACGTTACATTACATTACGTGTGTTAATGGCATCTCTGTTTGTAGGTATGGCTTGTATTCGAGACTTGTTATTTCACGAAAGAGGTGTAATGTTCTTACAGGTAGATCACCTGTCGAGCTCTGTCTTGTTTGGTTCTACCCAGACTGCGGTCGTTTTGGCAGAACTGGCTGCTGAGGCTGGAGATGATGTTTCATTGTGCGATGATATTTCCCAGAAGTCAGGCATGTCAGAAAATCAGACGTCTGATACCGTACTTTTGAAGGATGAAAATTTTGGCACTCACGTAAAAGGATTTTGTCTGACAACAGCAGCAATGGAGGTTACTAAAATATTTTGCTTTTTAATCACACTAAAAATAAAATAATCAGAATCTATTTATACATTTATTTGTTATATATAAAATAAAATAAAATAGTGTGAAGCAGAAAATAAAGAATACATGATTTTAGAATTATTTCTTTGGGTTTTTTTTGCCTGAATGTTGATTAGTAATTGTACAGCTACTAGATTTTTGAACGACATTAGGCACTTAATTTTTTGTCTTGTTTTCTAGCACTGATATGCAAATTTAGACAGTGGTAAGAGTTGACATGTTCAGGGCACGATTTGTAGGGGGAAGGGGGATTCCCCCACTGCCCAAATGCATCCCCCCTACTGCTACATCCCCCACAACTGCATCCTCCACTGCTACATTTCTCCAACAACTACACCCCCCAAACTCGATATATTCCCCACTGCTCCAGGTCACAAATTGCACCCTGGACATGGTATGAACATGCATTGCAGACCTAATAAAGTTTCTTAGTTTCTTGATTTGAAAATTTTTGATTATTCTGTCTGTTAGGTTCACGAAAAGACTGTTTCAGACCTGCTTTGTGCCTGGAGTGAAGTGGTCGATAGTCAGAATCTGAGCGACTTGACTTTCAATTGCTCCGATGGGAAGACTATTTATCTACACACGTTGGTCCTGAATGTTAGATGTCCACATCTAGTTCAGGTTGTACCGATTAGCTTAATTATCTATCTCAGATTCATAGCCCCTGTGCTTCCAATAAATCAATCAATCAATCAACCAATAGACTTCTATGGCGCCACTATCATAATGCCTAGGGCATCAGCCCAGGGTGTGCCAAATCCAATCCTATTTGCAGCCAGGGTCAAGCCGGAAAGATCCAGTGGGAGAGCAGTCTAAGGGGATTGGCCAAGCTAAACAGGTGTATGTCTTGGGACTAGATCGAAAAGATGACAATTTGCTGGTTTTCCAAAGTCCACATAATCTGACTCGTGGCACTCTTCTATTCATTATTGCTAAAATACATTTGCAGACAACTTTGTGGTTTGTAATGTTTTCGTAAATAGATTTTTTCACTTTTGCGGATGATTTTATTCAAATTCTGTGTTATATTTTGCCAAATGTTCTGTATTGCAGCGACACAAAATTGTCGGTAAATTTTCAAACAGATATTAACTTTATCTTAACGCTGTTTCTTGATTTTAGCTTGTAGAGTCCGGAATGTTGCGAGATATCATTGGCAAATTCAGCAAGGCTGCTGTGCTGCCCGTCTTTAGGTTTATCTATTGTGCCGACACCGATGTTCCTCATTCGGTGATTTTTGATTCGCTGAAACTTGCCGAGAGGTTGGTTATGCGATCAGACACCCTTCACATTTAGCTAAAGCTTTTGATGTTATGAAAATATCACGATGGGTTGTACTTGTAGGTATATGAGCCTGGCTGACCATTTTATCTTGGCTATAGCTCAGCTCTCTGATACATGCAGGGTTCAATCTAGGCCTTTTTTTTTGGGAGATTGCCCTTTTCCTAATTCGCCCCTGGAAATTTTGGCATACTACATCAACTAACAGCAGCCCCTAGCTGACTCCCCCCAACCTTGTCAGTTCCCCCCCTCCGGAGTCCAAAGTCTAGATTAAACAATGGATACATGTGCTTATTATATTGCATAGAGCCGTGTACTATGTTGGGTATTTTCCTGCCTTTGACATCATTGTTGGCTCCTTTGATATTTGCTTATGTCTAGTATGGTTAGATCTTCATGCGTTGTGTTTTAGTTTGCAATTGGACGATTTCTGCAAGATCTGTCGGAGTATAATAGCGAATTTCGATCTTGATCTTGTGGCTCCTGCCCCAATGAATTCTTCCACCAATGTTGCCGAATGCGTTGATGGCACCATTGCTTCTGACAGGCAAGAAGAGCCCCCCGATGTGGAGGACAGAGCCAGTTGTGAGAAATTGCAGAAGGAAACTGACATGGAAGACGATTTGGACGAAGTGTATGAATTTGCGCTGACACAGAGGAACGCCCGTCTTCTGAGTAAGGAGATGGCAGACGATAAAACAGACGAATCCGTAACTTCAGAAATCAGTTCTATTTTTGACGAACGGCCAAATTGTTGCGTTGCAAACGATTCTTTTTGCGTCGACTCTTCGTCTGACGAATGCAAAAACGCGGAAAGCAACGTTCGTCAAAGCGGCAGAGAATGTTTTTTGCCGACCAACTTTATCAACGGCCAACGCAAACTGCGGATATGGAACGTTCTGTTTGGAATCAACAAAGACGAAACCTACTGAGCCTTATGGAAATCTCGCGTCAGAATTTAGGGGAACAGTTCACGGCTGTGAGTCGTCTTCTGCGGATCCTATTGTGGTTGATTCCGATTCGGAGAACCCTAGTGAACCTCTGGAGTCGACGATTGCTCCGACAAAACAAAGTCAGACTGTGTCCAACAATTTAGATACTGGACGCTCGCCTTGTTTTACTCTCCTCAAGTTTAAGAGAGATGAAGAGAAAACTATTGAAGAAAATTCTACCCGACAGAAGAATCGAGCTCACAGTTTAGCCACGGAAATCAAAAAAATTGTGGTAGGAATATTCTTAACGACGTATCGTTGAGTCGGGTTGGGAGAAATGCACAGAGTGGTAAAAATCCGACGAGTACAATAGTCACAGAAAAACTTTCTGGTATAACGAACACAAATGCTGCCTGTGTAATTTCTTTGAGTCCCGAAATAATCCACCTCGGTTGCACTCGTCTGTCGACGACCTTGACATTCTGGATGGCAACGCTCTTGACGTTGGCGCGGTTCGTTCGCCTTTCCATGGCAAAGACGGAACGCTCTCACCGATCTCTTTCCATCTTCTCCATCCCCAGAACATATTTCGCTTTCACAGATGGCGTTGAACAAATCACTCAATGACTCTAGTAGACGTTATCAGAATGCTTTGAGCAGTTTAAATGCTGATGTTGTCTTGAAGAAGAAGACTCATTTTTATGGAAATTCATCAACGACGGTGAAACTGACTCTTCGCCCGTTAAACCACCTGTTGGCGTTTTGTCGGCAGACGACGCGAAATTTAACGGGCGCGCAGTATCGTCGAGAATTTTGCATTCGCAGTCTGTTAACGTTGTTTGCATGAAGAATAGTCATTTCCGAGATCCAAGACTCCAGAAATGTTACACGATGATCTTCTTCCAGATCTTGATCATGTTTCGGATGGTAACGTAACTATATCAACTGAAAACACGGGTCATATTGGAGCTGGGCAAGATGAAGATTTCAGTTGTTACGGTGTTAAAAGCTGACTTGATCGAGACCGAGTCTTGCAATAGTCCAAGTAGCGACTATTGTCGTGAGACCAACTTACCAGTAGCGCAGATCAGAACAGGTTCTCAGACAGCAATGGCAGATGCATGTACTACTGTTTCACAGGTACCGTATTCTTGTGACAAATACGAACAGCGTACAGCCGTGACCAATGCGTCGTCTGATACTGACGACAAGGTTATTTTACTGGAGAGTGATGCTGATGATAGCAATGAGGTTGAAATGATTTGCGTTGTTAGCAAAGAAGATGAAGACGATGACTTAGGTAAGAAATTATTGCCGTTTAGTCAGAGAAGTTCTGAACCGAAACAAATAAACCCGACGAAGATATTTGGGAGAACTTTCCGGAAGATATTCCCTTTTCTGAAGTTTTATCTCCAGACAATTCCTATGCCTCCAAGGTAAATCTGTTTTGGGTTTTAGTCTACTTGTAAAATACCTACCTGCCTAGAACATAGAGTATAGTGTTCTTTTTGCAAGATATCATTGTCTATCCTGTTAGTGATGTTCATGACTTTTAGAAATATTGTAATTTTCCGCTAAATATAATTAATTAGACTTTTATTGCTTGGCAAGTAAATCTGTTTCTAGATTATAGGTCAACAGCTCCTAAATTTTACTTTATTATTTATTTATTTATTTATTTAATAAGATGTTTTTGTCAGTTTTGGTTATTACTTGATTCAATTTTTTGTTCAAAATTGGTTAAATTTTAAAGTTTTATGTTGCATTTTCGGCGATTGTAGTCTTTTAGTCTCGGTGATAATGAAAACGTTTGACGCCTCTTCTTAACACTTATGCTGCTGCTGTATACTTGTTAGCTGTGAAACGTAATGTAAAGTTTGTAGCATTCAAATAAGTAAGTAAGTAAGTAAACTAGTTCAACATGTTTAGTTATTTTGCTTCTTTGTTGTAGACTGTTGCAACCACTCCTAAGTCGGGGATGTCACCTGATGACCTTTCTAAAAGGTCGAGTCCAAGAAGGATTTTCAGTCCTCCGACTGACGTAGAGACCGACGTGAGCGCTCTTTTGGACGGCGTTGCGAATTCAAGCCTCCTGGATTCGGATATATCGTTCGAGAAAATCAATGTTTGTATATTTTGTTTAGGTTTTAAAAGGAATGTGTGGCATTTCTTTCTCGTTGTTTTTGATCTTCAAGTCACTTTGAATTGGAACTTAACTGTATGGTTTCTTAGGCAATTTAAAATCAGGTATAAACTATAGTTGATGATGGTAGTGTATTGATACATTTAGATAGGAAGATTGGTAGCATTTTTATGAAATGATATTATGGTCTATCAGTAACTTTTGATCTGTAAAAGTGTATATATCTATAACTAATGTTTTGTATATTCATTATTATTATTATTATTATTATTATTATTATTATTATTATTATTATTATTATTTCTGTTATTATTTTTAATGTTGTTATCATTTTTAAGGTCATGTTTTATGATGCACAGCTTACTTTAGATCAACTTTAACTTAAAATTTCTGATTGAATTCAAAACTGTTGCTGTTTGCCTTTGAAGCTCACTTTTTGCAGAATGGTAGTTATGCTGTCCACACAATGTTTTTTTGTTCCATATATTTACAACCGTTTCATAATCTGGCTTCACTTTTGAAAAGGTATTTCAGTCTGATTCAGTCATCGTTGCGAATATTGCTTTTATTTTTGTAGTCTCTTCTCACAGAACCATCTTGTGCAAGGCATACCAATGGAACTTTTGAGGCGTCTGATGTGACAGATGTGTCCGGTGTCGCCGTAAAAACTCCAGCGACACCGATGCCTGGTTACGGAGAGATGAACACACCTGCTTTACAGGTTTAGCACATGCCTGTTCATTACTGAACATTTACAATAAAAACTAACATCTATAGGGCTGTAAAATATTATTATTATATATAGTACGTGTGTGTGTGTATATATGTGTATATATATATATATAATTATAGTATATTCATATATATATATAATTATATATATATAGTATATGCATATATATATAATTATAGTATATGCATATATATATATATTCAGTTTTAAAGTTTCAAAACATAGAATAAAGGCACACTGACATGTATATTTGCTAACCAGATATTCCAAGCCAAGAATAGTGCTATGGGGTCAAGGATTTGAGGTGGCTTGAAATTTGCATTAAAACTTCAACAATAAAAGTGAAAGATAGTTATTTTGAATTCCATGCATACGTACTATATGGATGAGCCCTGATACGTTTAGTTCGTTTTTATTTTGCAGGATCGTTGTCATGGTTACGGAGTACGACGTCTGCCAAAGAAACAGATGGTTAAAGTCCTGCAGAATATTTACTACGAGCTGCATCCAGGTTGGTCGTATGTGACCATTATTGAGAGTTTTCCTTGAGGGTTCATCCATATAGTACGTACGCAAAATAGTCATATTTTCACCCCCTCCCCACCTTACTGCAAATAGCGTACATAGCAAAATCTCCAAAATCCGACCCTTCCCCCTCCCTGTATGTACTATATGGATGGACCCTGATTGTCCATTCAGTGATCTAAATATGACTTTCTTTTTTATGGTCTGATAATTGTTTGTGGACATTATTATTATTATTATTATTATTATTATTTGACAATTTATGTAGCGCAGTAGCAAGGCTGATGCATACAACAAGAGCACTTACACACACATCAATCATTTTGTGTTCTTATGCTCCTGTGATTGCGAATAGCTTTCTGTTAGTGTTTTCTGACTGTCAGGCGTTCAAAGAGAGGAAGTCGGGAAGAAGCGACAGGCGCCGAAGACGAAACCCAAGAAGAAGAAGCAGAACTCTGCCGCAGGATCTCAGAAGGCGTCGGTGTCAAGTTTCAAAGCGTCGAATGACAACGAGAAGATGTCGTGTCAGCGACAGAACGATGACGACGACGACGATGGAACGGCAAACGTCAAGCGTAGAAAACCCCTTTCGCAGAAAAGACCCGTGAGTCTTGCGAGGGAAACTAATAAGCTTCCTGAAAAGTTTGCTACTGCTGAAAGTGGGACAGAAGAATACATCAGGTATATTCATGCGTCTGGTTATTCACCGATGTCTCTAATTAGTCTATAAGTTGTTCCATAAGTCATAGTTGAGTGATTGTTGTGTAAACTTCAACTTAAAAACACAGGGCAGATCCTGTTGTACCACTCTGAACCCTGTTATTATTATTATTATTATTATTATTATTATTATTATTATTATTATTATTATTATTATTATTAAAGACATTCCATCTAACTGACTACAGAAGATTTTATGATTGCCCTTTTGCTACTCTGGCCTAATTTGTTGCACATGTCTTAACCCCTTAACTGGGCAACTATTTGTAACTCAATGTAAAATGGATGAGCGTTACTCGGGACACCCAGTTAAGAGGTTAAGCCATCTAGATTTTACGTGCTGGATGTAGCACGGTTACTGAGAAGTTTGTTAGATAAATAGAGTTCTTTCAGCAGGCGTTTTGAACCTCACAACCGGTTCATCTTGTCTTTTTCTTGTCTGCAACCTTTTTTCAATTATTTCTTTCTTTTTCTTCTTTCTTCAAGAACACAGTGCACGAAGGATGGATCAGAAAGCGAGGAAGATGACAGCATTGAAACTCTTATAGAAGAAAGTGCTTTATTCATTGCAAACGACGAGAAAACAAAGTCGAACTGTCAGACAAAACTTGACGCTTGTGCTAAGAAGCAAATTGTGCGTTGTTCTTTTGTTGAGTTTTTAGAATAAGCCAATAGGGGTATCCAGTGTTTACCAACAAAGTCCGGTTGCTCCGCCCACTGGTGGGCAGAAACCATAGAAACCATTGTCGTCTATTAATAGACGCCAATGGCAGAAGCAGATTTCTTGCTGGTGGGCATAGATCAGTGACCATAGAGATTGTTCTGGATACTCCTATTGTTTGTAGAATTTCTGTGGCCAGCTTACTATGCTGTACTTTATATGTTTATGTTGATTTTAAATTGCTAACTTCTCTGTTATCCTATTCCTTTATTTGCCTAAATGCTGTCTTGGTAACGCATTGTGAATTTACTAGTGTTTTTCTGTTAAGTGCAAATGTAGGATTGGTGAAGTTTTGCTTTTTGCCCTTGCAGTTTTTGTAGCTTTTTTATACAAATAATGGCACCTTCTAGATATTACTATATTCAGTGTTTATTCTAGACCTGTTGTGGGGGGGGGAATTCCCCCAAAGTTTTAAAATTCCCTCCAAAAATTTGTATATGTTGGCTTGGGAATGGAAATTCCCCCCCAAAAGCGTGGAGAGGCAAATCTTGTCCCCCCCTCCCAAACATTTCAAACTCTCCCCCCATGTCAAGGTGGCTAGAATAAACACTGAGTATATTTACATCTTCACGATGATGTAACGTTATGGTACGTACAGCTCATAACGTAATTGGAGTGATTTTGTTATTTCGTCTTAGCTGTCGGATTTCTTTTCAAAGAACGATGAAATCTATCAGAGAATTTTGAATTATGAAGTGAGTTTCTAATAAATTTCCATTGGACCAAAAATTTTATGTCTATATCTTGCCCACTGTCAGGAATTTAGAATGACTTTTATTTCATTAAGTCTTTACCTAAAGTGTGGCGATTATGGGGTGGCGGGTGGGAGGCGGTGGTGAAGATTTGGGAAATTTCTGGTCACTGTTTACAAACATGTTGCAATTTTATTATTTTATTATTAATTTTATTAGGCCTACAGCATTTCGATTAATTAATTATCTAATGAAGAGAATGCTAACAGAATAATAGCACACAGATAAAAGTAGTAATAAAACCCTTTTAAACATGAAATTTTAAACCTGAAATTGCAATTTTATTGCTTTTCCCCTTATAGTGGACTGCTTCCACACTTGCTCTGTATGACAAGCATTGGCATAGCTACTGGGGGGGGGGGCATTCTGAATTCGATCAGTCATGGAATTTTCATAAAGCCATTGGGATATTTTATTTTGGGGCAGGGAAAGGGGAAGGGAGGGGTGGGTAGGATGATTGGAACAGGATTGATGTGCCAAGAAATTTTTGACGACGGTTTTTTGCTTGTAGTATTTTTTACTCAAAAATGTCAGTGCCTCCTCCCCCTATTCCGAAACCCCTTGGCTGCACCAGTGGTGACCAGTTGTCGTTCTGTGCGCTTAGGATAGTTAAGTTTTTTGCTTTGACAATTTTGCTAAGAAGAGAATAATTAGCTGGAAACAATTATTGTGTAGAATGATGTGTATTTTTGTATTTTAATTTTTTTTAGCCCCTTGAGCTGGATTTTCTTAAGAAACTGCTAAGCGACCAAGGAATAAAGATTGCTTCGAACTTACTGGTGGATTTTCTCGACGAACAGGTAATGAGAATTTGATTTTACTATTTGGTCTTATTCTTATACAGTATTTGAGAGTTAGACCATTTTGGGTGGGGGGTAGAATCAGACTAGTAGAGGAAGACTTTAATTGTTTCATTATCATAAATAAGTCAGTAAAATAAATTAGTGACTACCAGAAACTGTCCTCCTTGCTGTGCATAATGTGGGTCAGAGGGGGTGGAGTGGGTGGAGTGGGTGGAGGGTGGGAGTGGGGAGTCATTCAGTAAGCGATGATCTTGAAATTTCTCCCCACAAATACCACAGTCTGTTTTATTCTTATATCAGCAAATTAATAATTCTGCCTTGATTATTTAACCCCTTAACTGTGTATTTAACTGTACGTCAATGTAAAATGGACGGATATATCTGGGATCCCCAGTTAAGGGGTTACCGGACACAAATGGTAAATTTTACCACTGTTTGAGCCAAGTCTTCGTGCAGTTCAAATAATTATCGAAGGTTGAATACTGTAGGCCTACTGTAGTTGTGTTCTAAACAGGGATCAACTCTGCATATAACGGAATCTGCTTTATAATGGACGTTGTACCGTTTTAATAAGAAATCAGTGATCTTGTGCGTATATTGTTTTTCTGTGCAAAGAATATCCTCTTTACGACGCGCAGTGGCCGAACGGGTTCAAACGGTCGCCGAGGTGTTTCGACGAAAGAAAAACGACACTAATCGCTAAAATATTAACACTTAATAATTAATTCATTGATAGCTTAATTTGTTTCATCATGTGGCGTCTGTTTGCCTGAAAATGCAGACATTAGCAATTTTTTTGATTGTCGAGTTTAATTACTGTATAATATCTCTATAACTTATTTAGCGTAGTTTGGCATTTTTATCGACGAAGGTTATCGGGCCATGCTAGGAAATGTGCTGAGCGTTGCTTGTATAGATCATTATATGTATGAAATAAATACAGGTTTTTTCCATTAGGCCCTACTTTTCTGAATTGCTAATTATTATTGTTAAATTTCACGCCTTATTTTTAATCGGCGTGCTTGGCAAATAAAGCTTGATCGTTGGGGAGTTTTTTCTTGCATTCGCCTAGGCCTATTCTCTTCGATCATTCTGCCTACCCTCCCCCCCAATATTTCTCGAGGGTTTCTGTGCAAATCGTACACTTTCCCCGTGGCAATGCCAACGCTCTGCAGTACTTACTCATTTAGCTCGAAATTAGAACGTAGCTGCCCTCAGTGGCGTAGCCAGGATTTCCGGAAGGGTGTTTGAAAAAAAATTCGTCAATAGCCGCCAAGGGGGTTTTCACCCAAAAAATTGCCAAAAATCGCCTCAAAAAATAAAAATTGCATGGGAATACATGAAAAAAAATTTTTCGCCGTCCAAGGGGAGTTTAACCCCCAACCACCCCGTGGCTACGCCACTGGCTGCCCTTATATTATTATTATTATTATTATTATTATTATTATTATTATTATTATTATTATTATTACGAGCATTTCTAGAGGGGCAAATGTACGCAGAGCAACAAATACGCTAATGTCAGTTAATTGCGAACCGGATCAAACAGACAAGAACGTCTTCAGTTGTTTTCTAAAAGAGAATTACAGACGTGTCATGCTTGAATCAGAGGAGCGCAACGTTGCTGGCAGACTGTTCCAAACAACCGGGCCACCGGCAACGGCCATGCAGGCTGCGACTATGGCGTAGCTAGACCGTCCGGCCCCCGGGGGCAAAACGGTTCTGCATGATCGCTCAGTTACAGTAAGTTACGTGAATGCGGACGATCTGGTCTGTGCAACTGAACTAAGTGAAATAGGTGACGATCTTTACCCTTTTGCTTATCAGGATTTATCGCAAGTTGTCTGAGGTAAATTCTCAATATATATATATATATATATATATATATATATATATATCAGGGCTTCTATCCGGAATAATGGGGGGGGAATATTTTGCTACTAATCTGAACTGAATCAAGACTGATCTTGATTCAAAATAACACTGACCGTGACGTAATCAATGATAGCTATGCCCAACACAAAGGATAAACAGCTGAATATAATACTAAGTCTACAAGGGAACAAATTAACAGAGGGATTTTTTTTTTTGGGTGGGGAATTGAGCCCGGCTGCAAGGGGATAGAAGCCGCTGATATATATATATATACACTGTGGCGGCTCTAGAATTTGGCAAGTGGGGGGCGTTGGGGTGGCAACTTCTAATCATGGGGCCAACCATTTGTTTAATGTATGTAGCATTAAGTATAGGGTCCCAACTGGGGGGGCCACTGGGGGCCAGGCACTCAATAGGGGGGCACGGGCCCCATCTGGCCCCCGGTGGAGCCGCCACTGTATATATATATATATACAAACCGTGGTAAAACACACCATCTTTAAAAAAATTTGGGTGATCGATTTTGGTGCCCCACCTCGGCCCCTCGGGGCGGTTCCCCCACCCTACCCTCGCCGCTATAGAAGTTGACGATTAAATTATATTAAAATACGTTGGATTAAACTTTACCCTTGAACTTTTCAGCGGCTGTAATATAATAATTATTTATCTAAGACGTTAGAATAGTTTGAGACGCCTTTTCTATGGGGCACCGCAGATCCACTGACCGAGCGAATAATGCTCAAGACAGACAGACAGACAGACAGACAGACAGACAGACAGACAGACAGACAGACAGACAGACAGAGACTTGATTGATTGATTGAGATGCATTCGCCCAATATTGCGTCTCCTTTCATTTTGATTCTTTGCCCGTGGATACTGGATACGCCTTGACATGTTCTATTAAGACCTATCTACGCCTTTGTCACAGCTGAGTTGGCAAGAGAGCCAGAACCGCCCTACCGCCCAAAAGGCATTTTGATGTCTCCAACGAAGAGACTTAATTCGTGACTAGATCTTCGCAACGACTAGCAAAATATCACGGAGAGAATCTAACGGTTGTTATAAGGCAGCGTTGATGGCAACCAACTTGTGACTATATTGAAGGCGTAACTCGCATATTGCTCGGGTCGGTTATATAGCAGCTACAAGCCAATATAATGATACGCCTGTCATAACTTAGAGTCGAACAACCTTGGTGTATGAAGCGCTATACAAGAAACATACAGTACTCGGCATTCCACGAACTTGAACCACCACCACCACCACCACCCCAGGTCCCCCCTTGTAGCGGAATATCTTTGGCCTGTCAGTGACAATATGCACTTCTACTGTAGGCCTACTGATTTTGTTTTTTCTCTTGATCAATTTGACCATTAGTCGGCCCATCTTCACTATTGATATGGGACCGTCCATAAATGACGTCAAGCGATTTTGGCAGTTTTCAACCCCCCCTCCCTTCCCCTCGTCACAAGTCGTCACAAAAAGTAAAAGTCTGACCCTAAAAACGACGTCACAACGCGTTAACGCCCATCTTTTTAATGTCAAAATTAATGTTTAAATTGACTTATTTCTTGAATGAAGCGGGTATATTGCAGTGAATTAGTTTGAAAATACTCATTATATTTATTATAGTTTGAAGCGATATTCAGAAACGTTTTCAATTTTTTGTTTTAAAATGAATTATAGGCCTATAAGTGTAAAATACGTTCAAACTAGCGGTATTAAACATAGCATTGCGGTATTAATAAAAAATATGTAGTATTATGTGACGTCACATTTCTGGAAACCTCCCTCTCCCCGTCGTCACACATCGCCATAAATGTTTGAACCCCCTTCCCCCTAAGTGCGTGACGTCATTTATGGACGGTCCCTACGCTGCATTCGTGTTGTGCGGTGACCTGTAATAGTTATAGCGACTCCCGTTTTAGGTTACGTATTGTACCTGCAAAATACTGTGTGACTGCTCCAGTTATGGCATTGACGCCATCAAACCAGATGAATATGGAATCTAAACTCATTATAGTGGCATGCCTAGGTATGGAAGATGTCCCGGAGGCCAGAAACTCTGTGATCCTGTTCTCGACTCAGTGTAGGAAGAGAAGAAACTGAGAAAACTGACTTTGAGCACATCATAGACCGGTTCGCATCAGTAAAAAAGCAGGGGGAATGCACATGTAGTTTCAATCCTTTCCTGCTAAAATGTCATGATTTTTAATTAAAGAGCCGTTATATAGCCTGCTAATTTAATTTTCTGGCCCCTCTGCTGCGGGCGCCAAACAGGCCCTACCTAACTACGCCCCTGTATCTTTCTGGCGAAGCATATAATATATTGATAAACAGACCGTTGTCTTCTTGAACCAACCCGGTGTAAAAAAATATTAACAATAAGAGGGCTTTCGAGTGGCTCGCTCGCTCGGCAGGATCTGCCCTGTGCGAAAATAAAAGCGACCGCGGTTGAGCTCAGTGCCTATCTATTGTATAGCGACGAGACCCGACGTGGCTCTGAGAAGTTACACAATGTATGGCGTAGCCTATAGTTTATGATAGGGCGGAAACGATTTCAGACCTTCCAACCGTATCGCCGTCGACCACCACAGTATGCTGCAGAAGATTCTGTGCATTCGTGAGACGAAACAAACCGTTAACCTCTACAAGTCCGAAAACAGAAACCAACCAGCGAAGAGTCTCAGACACAGGCTAAGTCTTGCTCCTGGAAAAGAACAAGAAGAACAAGAAGAAGAAACAGATTTTCCTCTCTCACGGAAACAAGGATACGAGTTTCGATTACGTCTTCAAGTCTACTACTATCAAGACGAGATCCGTAGAACGATCCAGGAAAAATCATGGCGAACTTTCCGACGAGATACTATCCCGACTATCCCCAAACGCCCGGACTCGGATACTCGCCGTATCGATCCCAGTATCCGCCGTCGCAGATGGGTTCCGGATATCCTTCAACGGGTGCGATGTTCACAACGGAGTATCCGTCCATTGAAACGACAACGAAACCTTCTAACGCAGATCCAGCAACAACATCAGGTCAGAGTAGTGTGGTAGTAGTAGTAGTAGTAGTAGTAGTAGTAGTAGTAGTAGTAGTAGTAGTAGTAGTAATAATAATAATAATAATAATAATAATAAACAATAGTAAGCAGCAGTAATAATAATAGTAATAAGCACAGTAGTAAGTAATAGTAGTGGTAAGTAGTGGTGGTGGCAGTGGTGGCAGTAGCAGTGCAGCAGCAGCAGCAGCAGCAGTGGTGGTGCAGCAGCAGCAGCAGCAGCAGTGGTGGTGGTGCAGTGGTGGTGGTGGTGGTGGTGGTGGTGGTGGTGGTGGTGCAGTGGTGCAGTGGTGCAGTGGTGGTGGCAGTGGTGGTAGTGGTGGTAGGTGGTAGCAGCAGTGCAGCAACAGTGGTGGTAGTGCAGCAGCAGCAGTAATGGTGGTGCAGCAGTGGTAGCAGCAGCAGTGGTAGCAGCAGCAGCAGCAGCAGCAGCAGTGGCAGTGGTAGCAGCAGTGGTAGTGGCAGCAGCAGCAGCAGCAGCAGCAGCAGTAGTAGTAGTAGTAGTAGTAGTAGTAGTAGTAGTAGTAGTAGTAGTAATAATAATAATAATAATAATAGCCTAATAGTAGGGCCCCAGCAGCAGTAGTAGTAGTAGTAGTAGTAGTAGTAGTAGTAGTAGTAGTAGTAGTAGTAGTAGTGTTGTAGTTGTTTTTGTTGTCGTAGTCATGATTGTAGTTGGAGATGGAAATTCCTTTTCGAATGAAAATTTTGGGTCATTGAATTGAAGACCTGGGTTCTGACGTTTAATTAATTAAGTCTTCGCTAGAATTCTGTGCGCAGCGTCGCTTATGAGCGAGAAAGATTTTTGAAAATTGACGCAAATAAATTCGTTGGAAGTGACACATTCGTTTCTTTGCAGACCGTTTTTCAACTCAGACTTTGACCTGACTTTGAATGACCCCCCCCCATCAGCATCATTATTGAAACCCCATGTTTCCAGCTTTCGTTCACAGCGATCGAAAAATTCGAGTGATAATTAATTAACAGACAAAAACCTATCGCACATTCCAGAGTGACTCATAACAGACAGACATAACTTAATTACGTTCGTGTAAATTTCTAGTACTTTACGCGTAATACGTAAACAGTCGATCATGAGCGAAGAGCATTTCTCAATTTTAACCAAAAAAACTTATTTCTCTTTTCAGGTTTCCAAGTAATCAACAAGCGATACAAGTACTACGGCTACCTACTAGTATTTTTGGCATTTGCCATACTTGGTGTAGAGATCGGAAACATCGTATATACCTGTACTAGATTTGACGTCAGCAATACGAAACTAGTACCAAAGCCGTTCGGCACACCTTACGTACTCACCTGGATTGCGCCCGGAATATGGGGATCGATTCCGGTATGCTGCCTAAAATGATATTACTTAACATTATTCTATTCATATATATATATATATATATATATATATATATATATATATATATATATATAATGCATATATATATATATATATATATATATATATATATGATCATTCTGGATTTCCAGAATATATATACATATATATATATATATATATACATGTCCAGAATGTTAATTATTTAGGTCTTATAGACCTTTTAATCCGATCGTGAGCAATTTCCCATAGTGTTGTATGCAAACAGACAATCCAGTACTTTCTCTTTAGTATGAGAATTTCTTTGTCTGTTTGATTTAGCTCTTTATCACTGGATATCTGGCTGTTAGTGTCTCGGGAAAATATGGCAAACAGGTATGTGCAATTCTGAAACTTACTTACTTACTTACTTACTTACTCTAACTTTTCACGTTTCATGGAGTTTTTCGCAAAAGTTTAACCCGAAAGATATACCCTGTAGATTGTAGAAGACGCGAGTTGCATCGCAGTAAAGTGTGTTTTTGTAAATTTTCCAGAGTAGATTTTATTTCATTTTTGAACGTTAGTTGAAGAAATCCGTCTTAATTTAACCATAACAGTGGCGTATCCACACAGGGTTGCAGAATAGGAACACATCGACATTTTCGGGTAGGGTCTATAAAAGAGCAAAAAGATCAAGTTCTTCGCACATTCATGTATGCCTTACGATCATGCTACCTGCCCCCCCTCAAATTTCGCAACAGTTTTGCGCAAATCCCACGATCGATCCCAGCCACGATAGGGGGGGGGGCGCCCTGCGACCCCCTCCGTGGCTACGCCAATAAGTCAACATGTATTTGTGCTTAACACTAGAGAAATTCTACCTAACTACTTCAACAACAGAGATTATTATTAATTATTATTATTATTATTATTAATTATTATTATTATTATTATTATTATTATTATTATTATTATTATTATTATTATTATTATTATTAGGCCTATTACTGTTATTATTATTATTAAACAAAAGCATTATTGTTAACTATTATTATTAGGCATTATTATTATTATTATTATTATTATTATTATTATTATTATTATTATTATTATTATTATTATTATTATTATTATTATTATTATTTATTATTATTATTATATTATTTATTATATTATTAATAGATTGTTGTTCTGCGCCCTGAGTGCCACCGTCTTCACTCCTGCAATAATTGCAATCAGCATCACAGAGATCGTCTTGGTAAGCATTTATGCAATCCTGCACTTAATAATTAATTGTTATCTTCTCTTTAGAGCGATTTCAAAAACACAAATGACTATCCGCACAAATGCAGTAAATGGAAGTATCCGATTTATACAGCGTCTTTTAAAATTAATTAATAACGCACTAGTCATCCGCCGAAAGCTCCACGCAAACAGTATCGAAGTATCGCATATCGTATATCAAGATACCATATCAAAATATCGTTCATAATAATAATAATAATAATAATAATAATAATAATAATAATAATAATAATAATAATAATAATAATAATAATAATAATAATAATAATAATAATGACGTCACACTCTGTTCACCACGGCTGCTTACCTGGGCGCCCATAGAAACCCATAGAAATTTTTCCAGGGGGGGAAACACAATTGTCACGGTTACGCGACATATATTTTTCCAGGAAGGGCAAAGCACATTTTAATACAATGGTCCGGTTAAAATTTAGCAGAGGTTTTCAAATTTCACCGTTAAATATTGGTAATCGCATTTTCCAAGAGGGGTACCCTCTCTTGCAATAATGTGCGGGCGCCCATGGCTGCTTAGAAAATAACCTTTTATTACTCGAATAATGTAATGTAATGTAACGATGTAACATGAATCGACTTAATTTTATAGCGCTGGTGAAGTCTTAAATTCTAGAAACTAGTTTTCTCCAGCGCTTTTTTATAGCTCTCAGTCTCAGGGCGTTGCGACGAGGGAGGTATATCGGTATAAAACACATTAAAAACTTTAAGGTAGCCTTTTTGGGGGTATATATACCGATAGACCACCTCTCTCCCTCCCTCCTTCCAAAAAGGCTACTTTAAAGTTTTTAATGTGCTTTTAACATTTTAAACGTTTTTAGAGATTTCATGCCCCCAAATCACATTATACCCCTCCCAAATCAAATTCCTGGCTACGCCCCTGAGCTCAGTCCATTTCTGTCCACTCCCGTGCTTTCCTGTTTGTACATGTACGTGTTTTGAGGATTATTTTGCGCATTTTGCGTGTTGTAGTATCCCAAGAACAACTATTTGGCCGCCCTGTGCTACAATTTCGTCAGCGTGTCCACCCTTTCGTGTCCGAAGTTCGTTCTTGCGGCGGTCGTGGCTGTCCTCGGAGGCATCGCCTTCATCCTGACCGTCCTCGCCACCGTTGTATTCAGCTTCTGGTGGGATCCGCAGGTACGTGTCGTTCGCTGTATGGGGAGGAAAAGTCGAACACAACAGGACATTTTTTTACAAATCTCAATATTTTATCGCGCGACTTCAAAAAGCCAGAAGCGCATAGGAGTAGAAACAAAAGAAGAGGCGCTATACAAATGCTCCGTTACATTAGTCGTCTATAAGTCTTCGCTGTTGGCAATTGTCTTAAACCAGTGTTTTTTATCCAAGCCTGTTAGGGGGAGATCCCTCCACCCAAAAAAACATACCCCACAATCTCCCAGCAATGACACGAATTTTTGTATTGAATTGTGTCTCTTCCCCTCCAGCCAAGTCAATTCTCACCCCCGTCCCTGCCACCCTCCCGCCCCCCACAAAGGCCTGGAGTCTGGATACAACACTCTCTTAGACGAAGCTTTCTTTCTTTTGGTGCATTTTTATTTAAAATGTTAAACAATGCAACTGCGCAATAATAATGATGATGATGATGATGATGATGATGATTATGATAATAATAATAATAATAATAATAATAATAATAATAATAATAATAATAATAATAATAATAATAATAATAATAATAATAATAATAATAATAATAATAATAATAATAATATGCGGCGTTCTTTCTCTGTCCACAGGGTGACTTCTCCTCCGAAGAACCCGAAACAACACAGGTGATCGACGAATACTACCCCTACACCCGACAGCCTCCGATGAGTCTGCCCCCGCCGGCCCAGCCGTATCCGGAGCAAGCCCCCGTCTACCGAGGGCCGGCCGCTCCCAGGGGGATGGTCGAACCGGACATGGAGTTCCTGCGGTCCTATCCCGTCTACCGTCAGGCGTCCAGCAGGGGATTCGGGTTCGCTCCGGCCTACAACCGCCAGAGCTACGGCACCGGTCGCTTCCAGGGAATGCTTCCGTCGCTGACGACCGGTTTCGGAAACCAGGAACCGAACCCCGCCTACATGGTCCCCTACGCCTGAAATTGTCATCTCTGAGCTCACCCCCGTTGACTGTCTGTCTATCTGTCTCTCCCCCCCTATCCCTCCTCTCTCTCTCTCTCACACACACACTCTCTCTCTATATATATATATATATATATATATATATATATATATAACATTAATTTGTTAATTATGTCTATACAATGTTATTCATAAGACCCTATATATTCCTAGGATTGAAGAACATTAATTTGTTAATTCTGTCTTTCTCAATTCTCTTTTTCATAAGACCCTCTCTCTTCCTAGGATTGAAGATATATATATCTATATATATATATATAATATATCTATATCTCTATATATATCTAAAATATATGCAAAATATATATAAATATATATATCGCAATGTACAGTTTGTTAAATCGTTGAGTAATTGTGTAAAGTGTCATAATATTATATAATTATCTTATAGTCAAACACATGAGTTTCTATGTATAATGAGACTATAAATTATGAGACTATAACTTGTAGAACTGATGATAGGTGGTAGCTGTTGTAATTAGAGTTGGTTTCATGGTGGATTTTTGGGACATTGATGCTAACAAGAATTTTCAGCGCGTATTCGTGTCTTTTGACTTGATTATGAACTGCGGTTTACTAAATAGATGGTCGCATCCGATGTCTCAATAACTGTTATAAGTGAGTTGAGAATCGAGTCTTGGAAATGACAGCCACCTCGATAAAACATGAATCTAAATTTGGGTAGCCATGGGGGTGCGAGGGGGCAGGTTCCCTCTCCTGGCTGGGACCAGTCACGTGACTTGCGTAAACCCGTAGAAAATTTTTTGGCGGGTGGGTGGGGGCGGCGGGTGGCGACTGAATGGTGGTGGAAGAAAATGCATGAATGTGTGAAAATCTCCTTCACGACCTGTTCTAAAGCTCGTTAGAGAAATTTCGACGTGCTTCCATTTCTGGAACCCTGGCTACGCCACAGTTATCTTATTGCTGATCTCCACGCAGTATAGGTCTCCGATCGACTGCTCAAGACAACCAGCACCATCTACTGGTGCAGATGTACTACTACTACAATGGCGCTAAAGAAGTCTACTACTACTACTACTACTACTACTACTACTACTACTACTACTACTACTACTACACTAAAAAAATATTCCTACTTAATAGTGAGGGATTACTTACTAATAATCCGTCTACTATTACTGTACAGAATTTTTCCCTCACTAGGGAATGCAAATATGAGACTATTACATACACCATTGAGGGAATTTTGAGCTTTTGAGGGAATGCATTTACTTGAATAGATGTAAATCAGTGAATTAATCCCTATTCGAAGTTTTACTACTACTAATAATTCTCTACTACTTCAACTAATACTAGGTCTATAGAGTGGTCTCAAACTAGTCGTGAGTGAGAACGCTACTCCTATTAAAATGGCAGAGAAGTTGAATATATCGGGACTACTGTATGATTTTCAGCACCAGACTTGAGCGTTTTGCGATTGTTGGATTTTGAGGCGTCGTAAATTGGAACGTCATTATTGCATCCGATGCTGCAAAGAGACCAAAACAATTGGAACAAAACTACAGTTCATTGCTAATAATACTTTTTGACTGATAAGACATTTCATAGGCAGACCTTAGCAGATTAATATTTGAGATGAATGCAAAATTTGAAAACTGAAGACATTGTAATAAATCCAATTCCATTATTCTAACAGTGGCAGGTATAGGCCGACATTGTCGTTAACTTAGATGAAAAAGTTGGGGGAGGGAACCGATATGCCTTCTTTCTTTCCTATGGTAGAGTCTCAACAAGTAGGGGGGTCGAGCCTCGAGACCTAATCGAAATTTACGCCTATGCAGGTATCGAATTATATGCAAAGAATTTCATGGTACACCTACCATAGGCGGTTTAGAGTTTAATATTTGGGTAGGCTAGCATGGAGGTCTGGGGGTGCCATCCAGCAAGCCTACCCTAGCCTTTAATAAAATCCGCCTATGACACCTGCACTTCTCAATGTATGGCTTCGTAAGCTAAAATTGTACTAAACATGAAATACATTATAGAAAACACATCAGCAAAGTATCGTCTAGTGTCTATGTATAATCTTATAATAATTGTTATAGGTTTCCGACAGTTTAGGACACAGTGTGCAAAGTATTTAACCCCTTAACTGGGGATCCCGGATATATCCGTCCATTTTACATTGAGTTACAGTTAAATACACGGTTAAGGGGTTAATACTACAGTATATCTCTGTTGGTTTTGTCTTGAGGCAACATCATGCGTGACACTTAACGGTAAGCTGATCACGCCAATGTTTCGGGATGTTCGCTATTGCGAAAAACAACCAACATAATAATGTTGGATTCTGTTTTTTTCAATCTTACGAGGAAACATCGAATGGTTGAGTAGTTGTACTAAAACAAAATAGAGAAAACAGACAGACAGATCGGACGGACATTATAGACAGACAGACAGAGAGAGAGAGAGAGAGAGAGAGAGAGAGAGAGAGAGAGAGAGAGAGAGAGAGAGAGAGAGAGAGAGAGAGAAACAGAGAGAGAGACGTTTTAGCTCACATGTTGATTTTAACTGCGGAAACATCGTTGGTCTTGCCATTTGGCGGCTCTAGGATTTGGCAAAAGGGGGCAGGGGGCAACTTCTAATCATGGGGGCCAACCATTTGTTGTTTAATGTATGTAGCATTAAGTATAGGGTCCCAACTGGGGGGGCACTGGGGGGGCCAGGCTCTCAATAGGGGGCACGGGCCCCCCTGACCCCCCCGGTGGAGCCGCCACTGTCTTGCCAAGGGCCTGTGTAAGCATATCGCTGCTTTGCAGAGAAACCGTTGCAACTGTATATTGTAATGTGGCGCAATAAAAAAGACACAACTCGACTGCCCCCTTCTCTTCTCTTTGTCTCGACGGCTGTGTGCATGTTTTTGACGACGGAGACACAGCAGCATTCGACGGAGGGTGACATTTCCCGCTAGGTCTCTCTCTCCCCTCCCTCCCTCTCTCGTGGTCCGTAGAAAACAGGGCGTCACTCGAAATGGTCGGTCATGCGTGACGACGGGATGACGGACATACTGCCTGACATGTCGTACAGTAGAACTTCGTTATGACGTACTTAGCGAATCTGCAAAATTTAGTGCGCTGTATCCCAGGAACGTTATATCAAATATCATCCAATACTGTAACGCATCGCACGCGACATGGATATGGGCTAGGGTCCACTCATGGATTGGTTGGGTTGGGTCAGAAATTTCCATGTTTATGGCGTATGGTGCGTTGGGTAAGAAAATCAGTCATCGTTTAGGCAATTGTAATGTATTACAGTGGGTTGAATTGAGTTGGGTTGGGTCAAGCGACACTATTGCTTTACTGGGTTGGGTTGAGTCTGAATCATGGGTGGTTGGGATGGGTTGGGTTCTAAAATATGGACCCATGTCCATGTCTGACGTACATCGACGTACGTTATTATTGTTATTATTATTATTATTATTATTATTATTATTATTATTATTATTATTATTATTATTATTATTATTAAACTGACAATTTCTTGGACGCCATATTACCAAAATGTCAGGCACCTTACAGAGTCCAATAAAAATAAATAATAAAATAACAGTCATACGTTGTAACCGAGCATGCGCTATATAACCGAGTCCGTTATAACGAAGTTCGACTGTAGTAGCATCCGGGCAGTTGTTCTCAGAAGTTTCTAAACGCTTGTTCTGCTTCGGCCAAAGGTAGGTTCCGCACAGTTTGGCCGTTGGCCGATCAGTTTTTCCCTGAGCGGATTTCTGGCCATGGATGATTACGGGGATTACTGGCCGACCAGGGCCGCGGCCTGGAAACCGGAGGACAGGATATATCCGCGGTACGCTCCCGAGTACAAGAAGAGGATCATCCTGCAGAAGGTGGACGACGAGATCCGCGATTACAGGTACAGCGTACCGCCGGCGGAGACCCGGTACGCGACGGGACGACCGGTACTCGACGATGACCCGTACCGTCCGTTCGGATACGCCAGCTGCTACAGACCGGCGGCTACACCGATTCCCGTACCAGTGGCTGTCCCAGTACCAGTAGCCGATCCAGTTCCAGTACCGGTACCGGTACCAGTTATCGATAAGTACGTTCCAACATCAACGACTAAGACAACTGCAGCTACAACGGGAACTACAGTCGAAACCTGTAAGATTATATCCTATACTAATACTAAAAACGTTATATATACTTAAGACATCAATGACTGTTATGCAGAAATTTTTTTGATAATCCTTCGTCCAAATGTTAAGCTACTGTACTGTTAAAACAGTGTTTATTCTAGGCCTTCTCTGGGGGATTTTCCCCCCACCAAAGTTTTAAAATTCCTCCAAAATTTTTGATATATTGGCAGGGGAATGGAAATCCCTCCCCCAAAAAAAAAAGCGTGGAGACACAGACCTTGCCCCCCCAACATTTCAAAATTCCTCCCCCCCCAATGTCAAGGTGGCTAGAATAAACACTGCTTTTAAAACGACCACCAATTTATCGATTGAACGCGGGTAAATTATTAACCTACCTTGGTGTTTTTCGCAATTATTTCTGCGATATTAAAAAATAAATAAAAATACTAGGGCTTTGTTGATAGGCCTACAAGACATCCTGCTTATGTATACTATAAGCAGTCTGTATGTTTAGGCCGACATGCATATTCGTACCAGGTTTTTTATCCCTAAAATATATGACACTTGCTAATTTTATCGCTTCATAAAGTCAAATGTTGAATTTACAATTTCTCCTGAAATAATAATAATAATAATAATAATAATAATAATAATAATAATAATAATAATAATAATAATAATAATAATAATAATAAGAAGAAGAAGAAGAAGAAGAAGAAGAAGAAGAAGAAGAAGCTACTGCCGTTCTACCTTGGAAGGCGCTGTATAAATTCATTAGATTTTCTTACTTGCTTAAATCGAATTTCAAATTTCAAATTAATTTATTATTATTATTTTATTTTTATTTTTATTTATTTATTTATTTTTATTATTTTATTTATTTTATTTATATTTATTATTATTATTTTTTATTATTTAGGCTATGTATTTAGTATTTCAAATTAATAACTACCGTCCACATTAATAAGCGACATCTCTGCTTCGTCCCATAGCACGAAGGTTGCGTAATGTTTCCAGGTGAGCCGAAACCTTTCCTCGGCGGCGAATACCGCGTCATCGGTTACGTCATCGCGGCGTTGGCCGTCGTGACGTTGACCGCGGAGCTCGTTGACGTCATCGTCGCCGCCATCTACAAGAGCGACGGTTGGCCGTGCGGAGGTCAACGGGTCGACCAGGCGTTCGTGCTTCCCTGGTTCTTCAGCTGGGTCGTTCCGGGAATCTGGGGGTCCATTCCGGTGAGCAACCAACACCCCCCAATTTGAGACCGACACCCCCCCACAACAGTCCCCAACCCGAGGAATTCGAGGGCAGGGATGACCTTTTTTGCCCTGTCAGACTTTTTCAGCGGACCCCAGAATATACCAACAAGCCCCCCCGCCGCCCCCCACCAAATTGACAATCCTAGAAATAACCCCGATAGCGAGTTGTATGAAATGGTTGGAAGGTGCCCCATTTGAACGCTGTCGAGTAAAAGTGAGACAAGCAATATTGATTATTCTTGCAGGATTTGAAGCAATGGGGATGATGACAAACGAAAATATGATTTTGTCGGAAAATTTGCTAAATTCGCTGAAATTCTTACTTATTTATACACCGACCGTTCAACTGTCCTTCCATTGGCCTCGATCACAACGCGAAATAATTAGGCCTATAAATTGTTATACAATCTGATCCTTATTCTGACCGACTTACTATAAGTCTCTCTCGTCAAAATAATGATAATGTTTTTGCCATTGGTAATGTTCTTCCATTGTTAGTTCTGCTTGTTCTGGAAACATTCTTTCGATGAGCATAGCCTAAAAAATTATTCCTTTCGACGATATTTTCATGTCTGCGGCCAATTTGCTATGCGTTGTATACAGGGCCGCCGAGAGAAATTCCGGGCCCCTGTGCAGAAGGTCAGTTGCGGGCCCCTAACAAGAGTGAAAACCCCGGTGATGACCTTAATTGTGCTTGTTGGTCTTTTTCGGGACACTGTGTGCAGTACGTGACCGGCCCGGGCCCCCTACAGGTCGCCGGGCCCTGTACATTTGACCCCACCCCCGTTGCCCGCTCCCTTCTCGGCGGCCATGCATGGTTGTATCGCTACTAGCAGACCGTGGGCATCTCTTATAAGACATTTAAAATGCGCCATATAATCTCATTGTTACATTTTTGCATTACGTTACGTTTACAGATTTTAATTTCTGGACTGATGGCAATAGGCATACAGATGAACTACGGAAGAGCGGTAAGTTCACGAGAATCCAGCAATGGAGACTACTGTATATTCTCTGCTGGAGGTCGATAATTTTTCAACCGTCACACCCCCCCGCCCGCTGCCTTACGTCTCTTTTAAAAATTGAGCGCTTGCTAATAGCGGGAATTGATGTTTGAGTTATCTATAGCAATGAGAGTAATAATAATAACGTGATTTTCTAGTGACTTAGGAGTTAAGTTTACCTTGGCATTCATGCAGTGACTATTCTAGCCACCTAGATATTGGGGGAGTTAAAAAATTGGGGGGGGGAACAGACATTGTGAAGGTCATACTGCTTGCTAAAAACATTTTTGGGGAAAATTCAAACTTGGGGGATCCCTCCCCGAGAAGGCCTAGAATAAACACTGGCATTCATTGGCCATCTTTGTTGCTCGTCTTTCTTCGAACCATTTCTAAAAGCTCTGTTTTCAAGAGTAGATTCCATGCCTTAAAGCAATATTTCATACGAAGCCATACTGATAAAGTCTTATATAGTTTTAAGATTTTTATTATTATTATTATTATTATTATTATTATTATTATTATTATTATTATTATCTCTTGTAAAACTGAAATCTTGTTTAAAGGAAGGAGTAATTGACCACCATTCTTATAAGTTCTCCCGCTTTATGCATTCTTTCTTTCCAGTCTTTGACAATTTTAACAGATTTGTTTTCGGCATTTGGTCCAAACCGAATCCGAGATTTATTTTGCGTCTGACAACTGTTACCCTCTAAATTTCACGTAAAACTTGCTTTTTGCCCTCGCTAAAAGGGTGCAGTAATAATTGGTTGACCCCTAGCCGTAAGTAACCCACCATTTTATTCCATCAGCTATGCAAGAAGTAGTTTAAAAATGTCCAATTTACGCAACAGAGAATACCACAGGCAAAATTCTGAATGCCAAACACTTTTGATATGCAAGAGATAGTGCCCTAATTTTTAAAAAAACGTAATTACTAGGTCCTCTTCACTTTCTTGTCAAAAGTGCTAGCCATTCACACGTCTGTCAATACCATTTTCTGTAGTTTACAGAGGCGGATCTAGGGAAGGGCATGGGGTTCGCATGTTCCCCGGGCGCCGAGGTGAGGGGAAGAAACACGTTGCAAGCACTTTTTTTGCTCGTCAGCACTATATGAAGAGAGAGTTGAGGGGCGCCGAAAACGATGTGAGGACCTTTTTTACTTGCAGTTGTTAGAGGCGCCAACGTACACTTTGTCCCGGGGCGCCGAATACCCCAGATCCGCCTCTGGCAAGAACTACTGCCCTCGGATTTTTTGTTCTTGCTTTGAGTATATTTGCGCTCTAGAAATGCTCTTAATTATCACATACTTCGGTGCTCATTAGGCCTACATATAATGTACTTGTTTTTGTAATTTCGATTTTTTTTCAAAATTCTAAACTCAGTCAGTCTTGTAGTATTATAGAGGACTGTACCCACAGAGATTGTCGGATCACTAAGGAAGAACTACCATTTAATTGAAACGCAGGTTTTTTTACAAGCTTAAGATGCTGTTGATGCTCAAATTCCTAATTTTGGGGAGCTCTTTGGGTCTGTCTGCACCGACCCATAATTTCGTCAACGAATGGGCAAGAAGAATGCTATGAAAATCTTTAACGGGCCGTATTGAAACATGTCACCAAACTTCCGTCTTCGAAAACATAATAGGCTACTTTGCGTCAGCAGACACAAAGTCTAGCCTCGCAGCAGGGATCTAGAATTCAAAGCATTCGATATTGCAAATCGTGGCTGGCGTATTGCATTCAAAAGAGATTTGAATGAATTTTGAGTTTTTGACGTTAGCAAAATGAACGCATTCATCGTAAGGTAAACAAGGCTTGTACAATAGTCTGTCCATGTTTTGGCATTCAAGCGTAACCTTCTGCAGAGAGCCTTTAGGCATTTTAGTCCTTTGGACTAACCAAACATTAACAAGGTTTTTGGGCCCCCCGTGGTTTGGGTTGGGTCAGTAATGTTCGGGTTTGTGGCGTATTGGGCTGAGTAAGAAAATAAGTCATGCTTCAAGAAATTGTAAAGTATTATACAGCGTTGCACGGTTGTATTACAGGGTTGGTTTGGGTCAAGTAACCCTATTGCTTCCGTGGGTTGCGTTGAGTTGGGTCTGAAGAACGATGCTTTGAGTTCGGGGTTTATAAAATGGACCCATGTTCATGTCTGGGACTAACTATAGTATATACAGGGTGGCGCAAGAAACGGAAACTAGTTACATTTAGGCTTGCATTTAATATAGTCCGGTTTTTTTTGCGCCACCCTGTATGGACATGGGGTTCTTGGGCTGGTGTAGTTTCAGGTGTTGGCGATTCTGTCTTCGTTGTCGGCGTTCTTCTTTGCCCCGGCCATCGTCGCAATCAACGCGGCAGAACTAGCAACGGTAAAAACATAGACAGTGGCGTAGCCAGGGTTACGGAATAGTGGGGGGATCTAGGGGCGCATCGATAATTTCTGGAAAAATTTTACCCTCCGACGAGCAGAAAAGTCGTCAAGGAGTTCTTCGAACATTCACTTATAATTCTCTTCGATCGTACTAATCCCACCCCACCCCACGCCCAAAATTCTCAGCAGCTCTGCGCAAATACCACGACCGGTTCCATTCAGAATAGGGGCCTTTCCCCTCCTCTCGCACCCCAGTGGCTACGCCGATGCCTAGAAATTAGATTAATCTCAAGCAGCCACCCACATACACACAAACACATACACACATACATTTGGTCCTATAAATCCCGTACCGTTTTCATTTTGGCTATCACTTTGTCAAATTTTGGCCAATCTTGATAGCTACGACCCTACCAAGTTTTATCTAGATTGGTCAAAATTTGACAAAGTGATAGCCAAAATGAAAAAGGTGCAGGATTTATTGACTAGAGTATATATATATATATATATATATATATATATATATATATATATATATATATATATATATATATATATACAAATATTGTGCCTGTATAAATCGCATAATTTGTTGCTTTCCGTGAATTTCTTTCCGAGAAATTTCAGTTTTCAAAAATGACGGCGTAAAATGTAGAAAATGGTCGTGTATAATAATAATAATAATAATAATAATAATAATAATAATAATAATAATAATAATAATAATAATAATAATAATAATAATAATAATAATAATAATAATAATAATAATAATAATTGTCGCAGTGTCGTATAGACTCTTCGTTTTGACAAAATAGTGTCTCTTTGTCGTCTGCAGTTTTTCCAGTACTGTGGCTACAGTTCGCTGGAAACGTCGGCAGCGATACTCCGTATTACCAAACGGAAAAGGTAAAATTTGCGCTGCCCATCGTACTGATCGCCATCGGAGGCCTTACATTTCTCCTCCTCCTTTACCTCACCTATCTCCTCTGCAAATATTACGACAACTGCGTGCCAAGCCAGGTCAGTGATGGCACTTCTTAGGTTCATTTGCACGACGTCTTAGCCTCAGAGTTTAATCTAGGCCGTTTCCGGGGATTGTTCCTCCCCGGATTCAAATTCAAATTTGGAATACTACATGGACTAACAGCGGCTTAGCAGAATTCTCCCCGGCTTTGTCAGTTCCCCGCTTTTTCAGTTTAAGCCGGAGTCCAGGAGTCTAGATTAAACACTGCTTAGCCTATATAGGCTACGGTAGGCAGTGACGTAACTATAGGAAATATAATGAAATATAACTATAGACGTAACTATTTAGCAGGCGACCTGAGAACCACTCGACACTTGAAGGGACGCAGACACTCTGTGATCTTTTGCTCTATATAAATCTTACCAGTCAGCTTTGAAAGAGAAGAAACTGGTTTCGCATCAGTAAAATGAAGAAAAATGCATAAAGTTTTCTCTCTCTCTTTCTCTCTCTTTCTCTCTTTCCCTTTCTCTCTTTTTCTACCACTCTCTGTCTGTCTGTCTGTCTCTGGCTATGTCTCTCTTTTTCTGACTCTCTGTCTCACTCTCTCTGTCTTTTTCTCTCTTTCTCTCCCCATCTCTCTATTTATCTATCTTCTCTAACTTCTTGTCTGTCTGTCTGCCATCGGATGATTCTATGGACATTATGATAGTGGCGTCATAGAAGTGTGTTGATTGATTGATTGATTGATCTGGTTGATTGTCTCTCTCTCTCTCTCTCTCTCTCTCTCTCTTTCTTTTACGCATACATATTGTTTGATTTTAAGACAATATTAAATCAATTGTGACGATTTTTAAAGTTAAAGTTAATCTATTCACTCGTTGCTCAGTCTAATCTCTTTTTTTCCGGTGATTTTCTTTCGACAGAACGTGGTCGTCAAGGATTCGAAGTCCTCAGCAGGTGCGCGCGCCGTTTCACCTGTACAGCCCACCACCACACCTGTCCAGGTTCCAGTTGTAGTTCCAGCGATAGAGTACGTTCCGGTCGCTGTTCCAGTTAGACAGGAACCGGAACCCCCTTCCCGACCACCGCCGCAGAGACAGAGACTGGTCCTTGTGGAGGAACGCGGTGGCGGATACGTTTACTGAACCCGTGTTCCAGCATGCATACTTTGGCACCTAGTACACACCACCACAAGTACAGCTGGATATGAAGGACGACTGAACGCAACGTGGAAAAGTACTCGGCGGAATTTGTAGAAAGTATAAATGCTAAAAATGCTAAAATGCCAAAATATGCTAAAATAAAATTTTAAAATGCTAAAATATGCTGAAAATCGGCGACGCTATCTATGCTCGCCGAACATTAAGTTCAGACATTCGGGAGAAAGTGTACGGCGGCGCTAATAATAATGACTGCCTATAATATCAATGGCGTAGCCAGGGTTCCGGAATGGGGAGTCGGTGGGGGTGGGGCGGGGGTGATCACATCGACATTTTCGGGCGAAAAAGTTTCTCGACGGTTGTGCACAGGTCCCACGACCAGTTCCAGCCAGAATATGGGGTGGGGTGGGGGATCCGCCCACGCCTCGGTGGTAACGCCAATACTTAATTAATAATATTGTTATTATAACGTTACTGCTTACAGATGCACTCAATATTGTTCAATGTTTATTGTTTTGCTAAAGTGTTCACGTTCACGTTAACATTTTACGACTTGAAGCTGTTTCTCGTGTAGGCGTACTATTATTATTATTATTATTATTATTATTATTATTATTATTATTATTATTATTATTATTATTATTATTATTATTATTATTATTATTATTATTATTATTATTATTATTATTATTATTATTATTATTATTATTATTATTATTATTATTATTAATTATTATTATTAATTATTATTATTTTACTCGTTTAGGATTGTTATTTCGACTGCAAATTATTTTTATTCGCATTGCTGTAGTTTTTTTCTAACTCTAGAAACTTTTAAACTTTAGATTTAGATTATGGCCGTTCACTATACGATGCGTGCTGTTATTATATTAGCGAACTTGTCTGATATTATATTTGCGATATTTTCGCCGTTGTGTTTTGAATTAGGTCTAACGTTGACACGCGTTGTGGGAAGAAACTTCGCCATTCAGTGGCGTAACCAGGGATCCGGGATGGGGGGTGCATACATCCAGAGGCGTAGCGAAGGGGGACATGTGGGGCATGTGCCCCCGGGCGCCGAGGTGAGGGGTCGCCAAAATCGAGTTTTGGGGGGTAAGTCAAACAGTCAAATACATAATAAAGATGAAGAAAGAAGTGCGGCGACCCTTTTTTTGCTCGTCATGAGTATAGCCTAGGAGAGGGGCGCCGTAGAGAGTTGAGGGTAGGGGCGCAGTAGAGAACGATGTGACGAACTTTTTTTGCTCGTCAGCAGTGCTGGGGCGCCAACGGTACACTTTGCCCCCGGGCGCCGGATACCCTCGCTACGCCTCTGGGTACGTCGATACTTTCAGGTAAAAAGTTTCCGACGAGCCACAAAAGCAAGTCAAGATAATCTTCGAACCAGGGATATTTTTACACCCCCTAACAAACACCCCAACAACGCCCTACAATCTGATCTGAGAGCCGAACGACCTTTTCTCTTGCTTGTCAGACTTTTTTGCCAGGGCACCCCCGGAGTATACCGACACCCCACACACACACACAAATTGATAATCTTAGAAATTCGCATGAATTGATGACCATTTTAACAAGTTACCACCTATATAGTTAGTAGTTCTGTTACAATGAACAAAAGTCATCACCATACAGTAGCGGGAAACTCACACGTAAATGAAACAATTTGGTGTGTATATGGCTTTAGCACGTAACCCACTCTGCCATCTGGGCTTTCTATTTTTCCGGAAAAGTTACAACCCTACCAAGCGTATAGATTTGTCGTCATCTTGGATTTGATGATCACAGGGTTCTAAGTTCACTAACATGACCACCGACGCTGAGTGGACTTCAAAATGCGGCTGGTGACTACCGCATTAATCAAATAGGTGTATAAATTGAAAATCGAAAATAACTCGGAGTTATATATATAGTTACGCTAAAGAATTTAGTGATTCCAATGAACTGAAAAATCTTAATAGTTTGTGATCTTTTTGTAGTGTAGGTTGCTGAAAATCTCTATAAAAGGGGGAGTCTCCGGATATTCCGCCTTTTACTTCCGCCGAGCCGTTGAGTTTCTGTGTTGAACATTCATGTGGGTATACATTTCTAAAGCGTGTTTTAAATCCGAATTGTTTTAAGGATTTTAGTTGTCATCCATTTTGTCCAAGAGTTTCTTTTTATAAGTACGAAGCCTAGCGACAGTTCTTTGTTGATATTTTCCGTATAATTGTAAAATTTGAGAAGAATTTTGAAAGGGAAAATTGACACGTATGTTGCCGGCACAACGATAGATTTATTAGGATGCCGGTCGGAAGAAACCTCCATTCGAAAATAAAATGGCTTGAACTGATAAAATGTATTAAATGAATGAGAAACCAAAGATTGAAATTGTAAATTTTATGTTAATCGTATTTTCAGACACCGTTGTTAGTCACGCCATGTGTAATGTGTACCATGTGTTACAATCCCAGATATAGACATCGTTCTTAAATTAATTGAAGGATATGGAAATAAAACTTTATGATGAACGGGAAGAAAATTGGAAATTTTATGGGCCGAAGTTTTAGATTTGTTGACCTCGTGGCACCGATCGAAAACGTTCAATTTTGCTAACGCGTTATGCCCACTTCCTTTGTGAATCATTATGAAGATTGTAAATTGACAGATAAGACGTACCTTGGTTGCAGATTTGAGTGAGATTTGCAGTCATGGGAGCAGAAAAGATCCACATCAACATCGTGGTGATTGGCCACGTCGACTCTGGGAAATCCACCACCACTGGTCACCTTATCTACAAATGTGGTGGTATCGACAAGAGAACAATTGAAAAATTTGAGAAAGAAGCCCAGGAGGTTGGCTATTAGCAATTATTTTTCATCCTCTTTTAATTTTTCACCCCTCCTTTCACATAGCACCATCTGTGATTAATAATAGAAACCTTTTATAAGAATTTTTTGCCCATGTCATCTTTACTATGATTGCCAGTTTCAAGTTTAGGATGGCCATATATTTAGTTCAATTTTATAAACTGAGTATTATAGAGTTTTTATTACAGTGAAATTTTTGAACTTGGTTCTGAAGTTTGCACATTTTGATATATGAGCACCAGTGTTTATTCTAGGCCTTCTCTGGGGAATTTCCCACTCCTCCCAGTTTTAAGATTCCCCCTCCATTTTTATATGTTGGCTGGGATGGTGGAAATTTCTCCCCCAAAAGTGTGGAGACTCAGATTTTGTCCCCCAAGCATTTCTTAATCCCCCCTCTGTCCAGGTGGCTAGAAGAAATACTGTATAAGCACTTGTAGACAATTGTGTTTGCAGATGGGAAAAGGTTCATTCAAGTATGCCTGGGTTTTGGACAAGCTGAAGGCTGAGAGGGAGCGTGGTATTACAATCGATATCTCCCTTTGGAAGTTTGAAACTGCAAAGTATTACATCACCATCATTGATGCGCCTGGACATCGAGATTTCATCAAGAACATGATCACTGGAACATCTCAGGTACTTTGTTTCTCTTATAAATAAATATATTTTTCTCTTATAAATAAATATATTTTGACATTCAAGCATATTGGCCATTTTGCCATTCCAAATTTGGTGAACACTTTTGAGATAATGCAATGTATAAGTATGTCGTACTTGCTCTGATATTTGTAACTTAATATTTTGTCTTTTAACTATTTTGTTGCATTGTATTACTTTCAGCAATTGATATCTTGACTTCTATGGTGTCTTTTTGACATTTAGTTGAATTGGTTTTTTCTCTCCTAAGGCTGACTGTGCTGTGTTAATTGTCGCGGCTGGTGTCGGTGAGTTCGAGGCTGGTATTTCCAAGAACGGACAAACGCGTGAACATGCCCTTCTTGCGTTCACTCTCGGTGTGAAGCAGCTGATAGTCGGTGTGAACAAGATGGACTCCACTGAGCCACCATACAGTGAGGTTAATCATTTTGATGCTTTTCTCTAGTTGTCAACACTATTCATATTTGACAGTTGGCTAAAGATGCAGAGTGAGCAAGGATATCATGATTGCTGAACTTCTATAGTGCCATAATATTATGTTTTTGACTTTAGTTAATGGTCACTCCTTGATTTGAATCGTTATCAGGTACATTGGATCCCACTTAATTGCATACCGCTTAATTGCATAACCCGCATAATCGCATAACAACACAAAAACCCGAACCAGTGTTTTGTGTATCAGGCGTCCCGGCTATTTGCATAGCCCAGTTAATTGCATAAGCAAGGCTTGCACGGCACCTATGCAATTAAGCGGGTTTCACTGTATTGTATTGATATGTAATTTTTATTTTGAGCTGTTAGTGTGATCAAACAAGTTGCTTGGTTTCTTTTTCTCCCAAAAGGCTCGTTTTGAGGAAATCAAGAAGGAAGTATCGCAGTATATCAAAAAGATTGGTTACAACCCAGAAGTTGTTCCGTTTGTACCGATCTCTGGATGGCACGGTGATAACATGTTGGAGGCCAGCGCGAAGATGACCTGGTTCAAGGGATGGGCCGTGAAGAAGGCTGACAAGAAGGACTACACCGGTGTGACCATCATGGAAGCTCTCGACAACATCGACGCGCCAAAGCGTCCGACTGACAAGCCCCTGCGTCTGCCACTTCAGGATGTCTACAAGATAGGAGGCAAGTTATGCGGTCTGATTTAAGAGCTGTGCGGACTTTGGAGTAATTGATAGTGGTGGATGTTGTAATGTATTTCTTTATTATTCACAAGACTGTAGTTAACTCCAGCCCTGACTCGCATATGCATTCATTTTGCATTACGTTACAAATAAATGGCCAGTAAAGGGTTATTTGGTAAAATTACTGTAAACTCATTGACCACCTGGCCAAAAATTCACTAGATACCAACTACCCTGTAGCATGCCATACTGTGAAGGGCTGATTGACTTGTCTGTGGTGGTCAATGTTCAAGCTCCATGTATGTAATCGGTATAATAAAAGTGCTGATAATTTTTCCCTGTGGAATTCAGGCATTGGAACGGTGCCCGTCGGCCGTGTCGAGACCGGAGTGATCAAGGCCGGCATGATCGTGACCTTCGCTCCCGTCAACCTGACGACCGAGGTGAAGTCTGTGGAGATGCACCACCAGGCTCTCGAGGAGGCGCAGCCGGGCGACAACGTCGGCTTCAACGTCAAGAACGTTTCGGTCAAAGACATCCGCCGTGGTAATGTTGCTGGCGACTCCAAGAACGATCCTCCTAAGGAGACCGAAGAATTCAAGGCTCAGGTTGGCATAGGGTTTTGTTTAAATTGGGGCTCATCCATATAGTACATATGCACTGAGTGGAAGGGGGGGTCAGATTTTAGAGATTTTTTCCTATGTACTCTTATTTGCAATGTGGGTTATTTGCAATGTGGGGTATGCTATGTGCAATAGGTAGGAGGGGGTGAAAATATGACTTTTGTGTACGCGTACTATATGGATGAACCCTAAGTATGCAAAAAGGGCATATTTTCAACCCCCATTTGCATACCATACATATGCAAAATCTAAATCCACCCCTCGGTGCATGAGTATTGTATGGATAGATCCTTGTGAAAATATTGCTACAAGTTTATGACTTTCAAATTTAATATAAAAAAATGGATGAAGCTGCATAAAGTGAATGTGATTTATAATTGTTAAATGTTAAAAGTATTTGAAAAGCCATTGAGCTTTATCTCATTTATGCTTTGATTTTAGGTTATCATCCTGAACCACCCTGGCCAGATCAACGCCGGTTATGCGCCGGTTGTCGACTGCCACACCTCGCACATCGCCTGCAAGTTCCGCGAGCTTCTGGAGAAGATCGACCGCCGTAGCGGGAAGAAGCTGGAAGACAACCCGGCCAACGTGAAGTCCGGGGACGCCGCCATCGTCGAGATGGTCCCCCAGAAGCCGATGTGCGTCGAGGCGTTCTCCGACTACGCCCCTCTGGGTCGTTTCGCCGTGCGCGACATGCGTCAGACGGTGGCCGTCGGGGTCATCAAGTCCGTGAAGAAGCGCGAAGGCGGTCAGGGCAAGGTGACCAAGGCTGCCCAGAAGGCTGGGGCGGGTGCCGCCGGCGGCAAGAAGAAATGAATCGATTCGGGGGGCGCTGGTGTTTGGTCGTCGGTGGGTGTGGTCGACCAGGTGCTGTGTCTCAAACTGCAGTTGGACATTAGTTTAAGCTTGGCAAGAAAAGCAGTTTGCTCCGTAGAACTTGTGTTCTTGCACGGTTTTCGGGTGACTGCTCCACACCGAAAGGAGTTTCGCAGGAAAGGACACTGAATCTAGGCTTCATGTTTTAGTTGAATTTTTGTCCAGTTGCTGTCGAATGCATTTCAAGTGATATGTTTTGAAAAATATCAAGTAAAACATGTTGGGTTTGTTTTGTGTTTTGGAGAGGGGGCAACATAATGAGGGCATGCCAACTGAGTAATGCCTTTGATTATTTATGCCCCTCCCCCCGTGTGTCTGCCCTTTGTAAAGGCCTGATTTTCTCCCATGCCAGATAGAACCAGTTTATCCTTAGGCCTATTGAAGATACTTTATTTGGGTACAGTGTACAAGTTCTGTGATGTAGTTTTATTCATCAAACTTTTCAAGAAACAAGTTGCTGATAATTTTTGTTGCATAGGTCCCTTCAACTACTGTGCACTGCAGTATTGCTGTGATATTTGCATAGTGCCTCATTTAGATGAACTTAGGATCCATGCTAGGGTTGGAAAAACCTAGGTTTTTAATTGTTTATTAATACAGTAGTTGGCTTTTCTGCTTGATGTCAGTGCCTGTTGCCACATGTCAATAACCATAAACCTGACTTTCTCTTTATTGTCTGACACGAAATGATTACAGTATATTTTTCAACTTGAAAAAACAGGAAATCTAACATTTTACTTATAAAGGTTTTATGTGGCCCTGTCCATAGTATATTGCACAAGAAGATGAGGGGCTGGTCGATAGCTTGCAGACTGTCCATATGCAGTAGCGTCATTTCACACTTTCTTGGGGGGGAAGATAATTTTTGGACAATTTTGGCAAATTTGTAATTTTTGGCTATTTCTTGCACATTTCACATTTATTTAGTTATTTGATACACTATATTATTTCTTCATTTCCTCGGGGCGTGACCCCTCTGCCCCTCCCCCAAATGACACCACTGTCCATAATAATAATGGTGTTTAAAAACAGTTGATATGCAAAGCCTTAGTTTGCAGTATAAAGATGTTATCAACTTGGCTACATCATGATCTAATTAATGTCCAGTATAATGTCCAGTATTGTGCTGGTCAGTTTGTTCTTTGGTTTCGCTGCTTTGATTCTCAGTCTTTGCTGGACCATCTGGACCAGGGATATCTTGATAGCAGAATTCTTCAAAACTCGGTTTCTTGCTCAACTAAAAAAATTCAAAACAAAGAACGTTTTAACCCCTTAACCACTTAACTGGGGATCCCGGATATCACTGTCCATTTTACATTGAGTTACAGTTAAATACACGGTTAAGGGGTTAACTGGGTATTTAACTGTAACTCAATGTAAAATGGACGGATATATCCGAGGTCCCCAGTTAATGGGTTAAGAAAGAATTAACAGTCTGATGCTCAGGGGCGTAGCGACGGGGTGGGGGTATATCGGTATATATACCCCCAAAATCAGTCTACCTTAAAGTTTTTTGTGTGATTTACACGTGGTTATATGTGGTTTATGTGGTTTAGGCTATAGTTAAGATCTATACCCACCCAAAATATTTATACCCCCCAATCAAAATCTTGGCTACGCCCCTGTTGATGCTGTAGGCCTACAGCAGAAGCACAGGATCTTACAATTTAATTGCCAATAGTTTAATACTGTATGCCTAGGGGGCTGCTGTTAGTCCATGTAGTATGCCAAAATTTCTGGGGGGATTTGAAATTTCCGGGAAAGGCAATTTCCCCCGGAAACGGCCTAGATTAAACACTGCTATACAGGGGATTACAGGCCTTCACCAATTTCTTCAAACACCCCCACCCTATTTCCATCGCAAAGAGTAGGCCACGGCACTATCAAGCTTCAGAGGCGGTTCCACGCAGAAACCCGGGGGCTTGTGTCCCCCTATTGAATGCCTGCCCCCTCACTGAAGGTGATATTCTCTCTGCACGTGCTGATTTATGAGAAATAGTTGGCCTACATTCTTAGAAGCTGCCGCCCTACTCGCCAAATTTTTGAGCCGCCACTCAGGGGCGTAGCCAGGAATTTGATTTTAGGCGTATATTGTGATGGGGGGGGGTATAAATCTTTAAAACTTTGAAAGTCTTAAAAAACACATTAGCAATTTTAAGGTAGTCTGATTGTTGAGGGCATATATATATACCGATATACCCCATGCCGCTACGCCCCTGCCGCCACTGTTAAGCCCGGGAGAGTCGAACCTTTTGACAGAGGACGATTTATAGGCTAAGCGATTTATATGGTTCGTGTGGCTTATGGTTAAGATTTATACCCCCTCCCCCCAAAAAAAAATATACGCTCCCAAATCAAATTCCTGGCTAATAGTCGAACCTTTTGGCAGAGGACGAAGAAAAACAGCCAGACGACGGTGGAGGCGGCCAGGCCGTAGAATGTCGCCGCCGCTCCGTAGTTTCCGATGAGAACGCCGCCGATCAGGTGACCGAGACCGTTGCCGAGACCGAAGTAGACGCCGTGAACGATGCCCTGGACCGTCCCGAGGGAGGCGCAGGGCACTGCGATGGCCGTGTAGGCGGTCAGCGACACCCAGATGAAGGAAAACGTCACCCCTGACACACGACGAACAGCGAACAAGAACGTCACTAAAATCATGGCGCTATAGAAGTTTGAAGAAGAAGAAGAAGAAGATGATGATGATGATGACAGAGCTCGAATTGCTGTTGGTTGGGGGGTTCAGCCCCCCTTTAAAATGGCAGACCCTCCCTAGAGAAATGCAAAAAAGTTTTGCAAATGACAAAAGTGTAAATTCTTAAAACACCACGCTCGCCATGACCCCCTCTTTCATTTTCTCACAATTCGAGCACTGGATGATGATGATGATGATGATGATGATGATGATGATGATGATGATGATGATGACATAGCAGGATGCATGGGCGCCCATACATTGGAGCAAGAGGGGCACTTGGCCCCCAGGAAAATGCATATCTATTTTTTAGGAATTCACTATATTTCTGCTTTAGACCAATATTTTTGTACTAAAACGCAACTCAATTAATTAAAACATAACAGTGTCCGTGTTCTGAAAATTCTCACCAAAAGAATACAGGCAAAAGTTGATAGCATCCACTTCCTTGGCAATGATCAATTTGGATTTAGAAGAGGAATGGGGACTAGGGATGCCATTGGATCTTTAAGAGTACTAAGTGAAAGAAGTATACAACATGGCAAGGATGTCTACATATGCTTTGTAGACTATGAGAAGGCCTTTGATAGAGTGGACTGGGTTAAGTTAATGAGGGCATTGCGCAGACTTGGAGTGGATTGGAGAGAAAGACGGCTAATCGGTAATCTCTACATGGGACAAGCAGTGAGAATAAGAATAGAAGGAGACATGACAGAACCGGGAAAGATTGGAAGAGGGGTAAGACAGGGATGCCCGCTGTCACCACTGCTATTCAATATATACATCGAAGAACTGATCAAAGAAGCACTAGAGGAGTTGGAAGAAGGAATCAAAGTAGGAGGAGTATTGGTACCAGCATTGCGATTTGCAGACGATCAGGCTATGTTAGCAAACAAAGAAAAAGCCTTACAAAACATCATGGATAGACTGGCCTTCCGTATCCGAAGAATATGGTATGAGGATTAACATCAAAAGACGAAAGTGATGGTCATCAGTAAAGAGCAAGGAAAAGAGGCAAACATCACAATCTATGGACAGAAGGTAGAACAAGTGAAACAATTCTGCTACCTTGGCAGCCTTATCACGGAAGATGCCAGATGTCAAAGCGAAATAAGAAGGAGAATTGCAATGGGAAAGCATTCTACCAAAGGAAGGAAATAATGAGGAGTAATCTCGATAAAGGGCTAAAGAAGAGAATGATTAAAACACTGATATGGAGTGTGGTGTTATATGGCTCAGAGACATGGACGATGAGAAAAGATGACATCAGAAGACTGGAGGCGTTCGAGATGTGGATATGGAGGCGAATGGAAAGAATAAGCTGGACACAACATATATCCAATAAAGAAGTCCTAGATATCGTAAAAGAGAAAAGACAATAATAAAAACAATAAAACAAAGGCAAAGGAACTGGATGGGCCACATTTTAAGAGGAGAATCGTTGTTCAAAACAATACTGGAAGGGCACATGGGGAAATAAACAGAGGAAGACCACGTACATCACTACTGCACTGGATGATGCCAAAAGACGGATACAAAGGATTAAAGACCCAAGCTGCTGACAGAGATAGATGGCGCCAATGGGAACCAGGACCTGCTTCCGGGCAGAGAACTTAAAGAAAAAAAAGAAAAGTGTCCGATATATTATTGTTAGGATTTTACCCGGCAGTTGCGTATTCGTTTTAAAATTGTCAAATTTTGCATTTGAAAACCTTGCTAAAATAAGTTATTAACCGCGACCATTCTGCTCTCCCCCCCACCCCACCCCACCCCACCCCACCCCGCCGATGGAAAAATTTCTGTGGGCGCCTATATGTCGGATGCCTTCTCTCCGCTCGACGTACGTACCTTGAAGAATGTCTGCGGGCAAAACGAACCACGGATTAGACAGAGAGGCGTAGATGAGCAGACGGACGCAGTAGCCAATCAGACCGACGTACATGATGCCCATGTGACCGATCAGTCTGATCACGTGATCGACAACGTAGAAGGAAGCGAATTCGAAGATGCACATAACGACTCCGTCTATTCCCATCAGCAGCTGTGTTCCGCCTGTTCGTGTCCAATAAATCATCAGAAAAAGAATATATTCAATATTGAAGAAGTTTTTGAAAAATATTGGACGGTTAATGGTGACAGAGAGAGTACTACGCATCGATGACATGTCAGAAATTATAAATTAGAAACTGCAGCAGTCAAACTGCAGGTACCATGCAGTGGCGTAGCCAGGAATATGATTTTGGGGAGGTATAAATATTGGGGGTGGTGGTATAAATGTTAACTATAAACCACATAAACCACATAGATAGCTTTAAGGTAGACTTATTTTGGGGGGCATATATGCCGATATACCCCCCGTCGCTACGCCCCTGGCATACGAACACGTAAAATAGAAACGATTCAGCTTAAGGGGCGTAGCGACGTGGGGTATATCGGTATATATACCCCCAAATCAGTCTACCTTAAAGTTTTTTTAGGTGATTTATATGTGGCTATATGTGGTTGTATGTAATTTATGTGGTTTATAGTTAAGGTTTATAACCCTCCAAACATTTATACCCTCCCAAATCAAATTCCTGGCTACGCCCCTGTTCAGCTTCAGCAGCACGTCGAGGTACGGTATACCTGTCAGCGTAGACAGTTACGACAGGTTACACTCTACACGACTACTGTCAGTTAATAAAAGCGCAGCTGTGCATCGAATGGCGTCGTTTACGAGCTGATGAAACGTTTACGACCAGTTGCGTTCGAAGCGAAAAAAAAGGTCCACAAAAATGATCGGCACAAGATTGGAGGGAGAGAGAGAGAGAGAGAGAGAGAGAGAGAGAGACGTGAAAAATCTAACATGTTTAGACATCTGTAAGAAGAGGCATATTTTAAGTTTCGCTTCATTGCCCCATGAGCATTGCATGGCGTAGCCACGGAGCACGGGGGCGGGGATACGGTACGGAGGGGGCAGATTGATTGTACGGAAAAACTCATTTACGACCTTTTAGCTCGTCGCAGGCTTTTTCACCCGTAGGTGTCGCTGTGGCTGTGGCCCCTCTATTCCGTAACTCTGGCTACGCCACTGTCCAGGGAGACATCCCGTGATAAGGTCGCGGGTTCGATATATACCTAGATTGTCGAGGTGCCAGAACAGAAAGCCCCAGATGACGCCGTTCAACAGGCCGGCGTAGAACGTCGTCAGAATCCACGAACCGTAGTGAACGTTCATGAACAGTTTGAACACAGCGATCGTGTCGTGCGCTTTGCTGCTCAACCCTTTCCCGTCCGATTCGCTGTCTTTCGAACTCTAAAAACATCGGAAAACAACGATACGGCTTTTCTCCGCACGCAGTATCATCAACATTAACTCATACTGTAAATTGTCCGATTTTTTAAATTTTCAAATGGGTACCTAGCCCCCCCCACCACCACAAAAATAACCGCATTCGAAATTGACTAGAACCTTCTCCACCATTGACATTTCTTATCTTAAAGCACGAATTGGGGGTTTTTAAAAATAAAAAGTAAAAAGGATATAGCGTACCTCGGATCATATAACGTACTAAATTTTACAGACCAGCTAAGAACGCTATAACGAAGTTCTGTTGACCTATGGGTTTATAATGCACTGTATTGATTTTAAAAGCCTGTTGGTTGAAAGTTGAACGTACGGAGAAGTCGATGTAGTATCCGGCGATCAGACCAAAGACCATGACAACGATGAAGGCGTAGGAGATGACCCGATAGTCGGTAAAGGTCAGGCCGATGCCACAGATGGTCTCTTGCCACCTTTTGGCGTTCAACAGAGCCCCGATAAATAAAGAGCTACAATGAACAGAGAATAACAGTAATAATAATAGTAGTAATAATAGTAGTAAAAATAATAGTAATAATAATAGTAGTAGTAATAATAGTAGTAATAATAGTAATAATAATAGTATTATAATAATAGTAATAACAATAGTAATAATAATAGTAATAATAATAATAATAATAATAATAATAAATAATAGTAATAGTAATTATAATAGTAATAATAATAGTAGTAATAATAGTAGTTATAATAGTAATAATAATAATAATAATAATAATAATAATAATAATAATAATAATAATAATAATAATAATAATAATAATAATAATAATAATAATAATAATAATAATAATAAGGTTTAAAGTGGTTCAGAAGGGTTTGTCCTGGGTGAGAACCACTGTTTTATCCTTCCAATCTAGTATCCTTATAGTACTGAGGTTTATTTTGAAATCGTTCACACTCGAAGCCATGACAACATAGTCAAAGAAAGTCGTAACGAAGCGTCTCTGGTGGCGGCGGTGGTGATGATGATGCTGACGATGATGACAACGACGATGATGATGCTGATGGGGTCGAAAGTTTTGATTTTGTCATTCAGCCTCTACCCCATTTGAGGTGAAATATCTTCGGGGGCAAGTAGCCTGACTCCCAACTTTCCGAAGCAGTCGAGCCATTGGGCGCAAACATGGATGAAAAAGTGGGGGCCCAACCCCGATCGGGGCCTTCCTCTTACCTATGGTAGCCTCTCAAATAGGCCCGCCGACAGAAAATCCGGGCCCCTGTGCAGGGCGCAGTCGGAACGGGACCCTAAACAACTTACAAATAGAACGTTTCTAGGTCCGTGGAAAAGTTTGAAAAGTTCAGCGACACGTTTAGGCCTACAGTGTATTATATCTGTTCAGTCATTTCTCCTCAAAATCAAAATCGCGTGACGACCTTATTTAGTATGTCGGTACTTTTCGCTCACGCCTACAAGCAAGTAAACGCCGTCTGTGACTAGTTAAGCTAACAAAACTAGAAACTAAGTCTATTGCGGGGCTTCTGGGTTCTGGGCCCCCTATACAGATCGCCGGGCCTCTGGGCCGGGCCCCTGCTCTCCCTCTCGGCGGACCTGCTCTCAAAAAGTGCGGGGGCGGGGAGAGCCTAGAGGTCTAATCGAAGTTTGCGTCTATGATGAATCTAACAATATCAATCGACTTAACTGTATCGTTAATATAAATCAATAGTCCCTATGCTATTTTTACCCATTGCCATCTGGGCAAGACACTTGCAATTAGGGCCTAAGGCATTTTTAGGCCCAATGGCCTCTGTAAGACATATTGATGAGTTCGACCTTTAAAGGTTGATAGGTGCTAAATAACTGTGCGATCGAATACAATATGTTTCATAGGTTAGTAATTAATTAATTAATTAATCAATCAATAATTATTTAGGTTCAATCAGTGAATTGTATGGGACACAATTAATTCTATTCCATCTATGATCTAATTGTATAAATATTTTAAACAATAGTAGTAGTAGTAGTAGTAGTAGTAGTAGTAGTAGTAGTAGTAGTAGTAGTAGTAGTAGTAGTAGTAGTAGTCAGTGGCGGCTCCACCGGGGGGGGGGCCGGGGGCCCGTGCCCCCTACTGACTGTCTGCCCCCCCAGTGCCCCCAGTTGGGACCCTATACTTAATGCTACATGCATTAAACAACAAATGGTTGGCCCCATGATTATAAGTTGCCCCCACCCCAACGCCCCCACTTGCCAAATCTTAGAGCCGCCACTGGTAGTAGTAGTAGTGTAAGTAGTAGTAGTAGTAGTAGTGGCGTAGTAGTAGTGGCGGTAGTAGTAGTAGTAGTAGTAGTAGTAGTAGTAGTAGTAGTAGTAGTAGTAGTAGTAGTAGTAGTAGTAGTAGTAATTAATTAATAATTATTACATCATTTCTATGACATTATCTCCTTTTTTCTTGTCTTCTAGTTTGATAATAATAATAATAATAATAATAATAATAATAATAATAATAATAATAATAATAATAATAATAATAATAATAATAATAACGTGATTGCCGAGTACGCCTTAGGCTTATGCAATAGAACCTCGTAGTAACGTACTTGGCGGTGCTAACTGGCAAAAAAGTTGCCGAGTCAATTGGGATGCACCCATCTGTTGGATGCCTGAGGCCACCGCACCCAGAGATATTTTACACCCCCTAACAGCCCAACACCCTCCCCACAATGTGAGAGCAACACCTCTTAATTATTAATTTTTTACGGTCGCTATTGCTCGCCATAATGGAGAGAGAGAGAGAGAGAGAGAGAGAGAGAGAGAGAGAGAGAGAGAGAGAGAGACAGAAAATATATCAGCACCCCCAAATTGATAATCCTAGAAATAACTCTGCCATCGCCCCACCGGCCCACCCACCCTGTACGCCACTCCACTGCTACAAGTAGGCCTACTAACCTGATGGCCCATCCGATGGGGCCCCAGGCCCTCTGCGCCCCGTAGTGGCGAAGATTCTCTCGGCCCAGCAGCTGTAGGGTGGCGGCGTCCGTCATGGCCGTCGTCGGAGCCTGGAACAGCTCTCCGCCGCAGATGATCAGGATGCAGACGACGAACTTGAGGTAGAGTTCGTCCGGATCGTAGATCCAGAAGAGATTCTCCTGCAGCAGCTCTCGGTCGTCGTCGCCCAGGTAGCTGTAGTTGCAGGTGCTGAGGTTCGCCGGGGACGATAGGGAGGGGGTCGCGTTCCCGTCGGCCGCCCGTCGAAAGCGCACGTGAGACCGATAGAGCGTCGGCTGGTCGGGATGGGGCGTCCGGACCCGGGACGGAGCGTCGAGGAGGTAGAACCCGAAGAAGAAGGCCAGCCAGGCGAGCATCGACACCATCATCATCGCCCGCCGGAGGTTGAACCGGTCGGCGAGGCAGCCCCAGACGGGGGCGCTGACGAACCCGAGCGCCGGGCGGACGCCGGATATGACGCCGATCTGGAAGGCGCTGAGACCGAGCTGTTTGAGAAAGACGGCGTTGTAGGGGAAGATCAGTCCGAGGGCGCCGATGAAGGCGAAATAGAAGAGCTTGACGGGCAGGAGATCGCGACGAAAGCGGCAAGAGGAGGCGATCAGATCCCTGAATTTCGACGACGACGACTTTTCCATGGCCCCCGGTTCCTCGACGACCTCAACTTTGGTCAGGTCGGTCCCGTTCACTGGAACCGCCGTCGCATCCTCGTCCACCGCGGCACCGCGCGGTGGACGTTCGCCCTCGAAGGTGGAGTAGTTCTCCCGGACGTCCCCTCGTCGGGAAGATGCGTTTTCTTGCTCATGTCCGGCGATCTTCGAGGCGTTGGCGACGATGTACGATTGGCAGACGCCAGCGATGGAATGAACGGAAGGGTGGATAATATCGTGGTTCTGTCGTCGTTTGCCTTGACCGGCTGAGTCAGCGCGTCATCGCCGTTGTTGTCGTCTGCTCGGGGCGTCGTTGTCGTCTGCTCGTCCGGTTCGATCAGACCAACGGAACTGGAGACGCTGAAGACGGCGTTGTATGCCATAGTAATATACAGGGTGGCGCAAAAAACTCCGGACTATATTAATTAAAATGCAAACCTAAATTAATGTGACTAGTCCGGGTTTTTTTGCGCCACCCTGTAAATATTTCACGTATAGTTTTCCTTCATCAAGCGCCATTCGTTAGCGACCAGTGTTTATTCTAGGCCTTCTGGGGGGAAGGGGGGGAAGTTCCCCCTCCAAGTTCTAAAATCCCCCACCAAAATTTGTTATGTGTTGGCTGGGTGATGGAAATTCTCCTCCCCAACCCCAAAAGTGTGGAGACTCAGACCTTGTCCCCCCAAACATTTTAAGATCCCCCAATGTCAAGGTGGCTAGAATAAACACTGGTTAGCGACAAAACCATTGTGATGGCAACAACAACGATTACGATGATGATAATGATTATAACACCAACGACAGCAACAGATAGGTCGCCGAGAGAAAGTCCTGGCCTCGAGACAAAGAAGACTTTGGAAGTTGTAGGCCTTTATGCAAAGCTCGGCGCACAAGTAGCCCACGCATATTATAATTTCAACCCTCACTGAAGCATTTCGATAAGTAGGCCTATGCATATACGGGTCTGTCCAATTTGCATTTTTTTCAAGCAATTCAGCGACTCCCCACTGGGCAAAAATTGCTTTTCTCATGAATTCGATCGATCGATTGATAGCTACTTGCAGATGCCTTGGCTAAGATGGCTTATCCAGCACAGACTGTCTGTCATCTATAGGCCCTAATGATTATGCAGTCCTACAGAGCCTAGCACAATCTCTAATTATCTAAAGGCCTAATAATCTAATAATCTATCCTGGATTTGAACTGAATCCTGAATCCTGTGCGATTGTCATTTGTTGTGTCATCGACCGATGTCTCTATGCATTATGAAGTGGCGCTATAAAATTTGATGATTAGATTAAATAATAATAATAATAATAATAATAATAATAATAATATCATTAAGCTTATTTCGCATCAACTGCAACAACAACAACAACAACAACAACAACAACAACAATAATAATAATAATAATAATAATAATAATGTTAATAATAATAATAATAATAATAATGTCAGTGAAGCCTTTTAATATGTTAGCCTACTGAGACAATAATTTTAGAGCAGAATGGAATACAATAGCTACCAAATGCAACACATATGACTCCCTGTTCCTCTGCTCACCTTTCTCGATAAGTAAAAATCGGAAACTAATCCGACAATAGCAACCAACTATATACTGTATAGCATACACTAATACGACCGACTGTCAAAATATTCCATCTCAGCGCCAGAATGTGTAGATTTCCGATCCGATCGCGCGACTTAGGTCTACAAAGGTGTCATATAGGGACCGCATAGCGTCCATCCAGACTGCGTTTAGCCTGCAGGCTTCGCGGTTGGCAAAATAATAACGTTTGAAGTCAATGCGACGGAACATTTTTCCGCACAGACCAAAAAAACTGCATGTTATTTGGGCCATGAGCTATTCAGCGCTCGATAGAAATAGTCCGATTTCGGCCGCTATAGTCGATTCACATTTCACACGCAACCGCTCGCCTGTATCGGAGCATACCGCATGCACACCTTGAACGAAGCCAACGCCGGTGGCAAGATACCTGTCACAGTCCAAAAACATGGCGTGCGACCGGACACTGGATCGCTCATAATAGGCTAATGCAGTGGCGTCGAGAGGGGGGTGCGGACCGCACCGGGTGACACCATCTAGGGGGGTGACACCAAACAAGGATGACCTTTTTTTGCTCGTCACGGACAAGGATGACCTTTTTTTGCTTGTCACGGTATTTGAGAAGGAAATGGGTGACACCACGATTTTACCCCGCACTGGGTGACACCAACCCTAGCGACGCCACTGGGCTAATGTATTTGGTTATGCTATGCTTACGGCGCTATATGAATAGTCCAGTATAGAGTTTACAATACAATAGTCAATATTAATAATGTGAGTTTATGTGGCTTAGGAGGCTAAGTAAGCCTGTAGGCCTATGAAACCACTGTGAATGCTCACCGAGCAAATGCTCAAAAGGCCCTCCGTCAAATGCACTCCGTTCAAATAATAATAATAATAATAATAATAATAATAATAATAATAATAATAATAATAATAATAATAATAATAATAATAATAATAATAATGTGATTTTATCTGGTCAACAATATAAGCATTGAAGAAAAAATCTTTAAATTAGTTACAACTCTTAGTCCTATCATCCTATGGCCACTATGCTCATACAAGAAAAAGCCATTCTCCTGTGAGCCAGTTACCCAATTTACCTGTAATGTAATATCTGCAGTCAGCAATAATGACAGCTTCTGGCTGCTGTTTTTAGTCCCCATTGTCACATTTTGTTCATCTAAACAATGCAGTTGTTTACATTACCAAAATCAAAATGTTTGTCCTACTGCGACCAGTCAAAAGCATTCAAACTGAAACATCAGTCTAATAGGAATTGCCACGGACCATCATCCAGAAATATCACCTTTTGGGGTTGATTAACCAGCCAATCACCACGAGAAGCAAACAAAATGCAAATATGACTGACTGTATCAAGCCTTATCATACAAAAGCGGGAAAGATCAGTAAGAAAATTTTAAGCAAATACACTGGGCCTTCTCTCCAGTGGCGGCTCCACTCCGGGGTAGGGGGGCGTGGCCCCCATTGAGTGCCTGGCCCCCCAGTGTCCCCCCAGTTGGGACCCTATACTTAATGCTACATACATTAAACAACAAATGGTTGGCCCCATGATTAGAAGTTGCCACCCCAACGGCCCCCCACTTGCCAAATCCTAGAGCCGCCACTGCTTCTCTCTGGACTGCACTGACCCATCCATTCAGGCCTCACTTCTTACCCACTCGTCCTGTTCAATGCGAAAGCTAGTCTCACTACTTTATCATGCAACTCCAATGCCCCAGGAGCACTTCTGAGTGGAAATATAAGAGGCACTATACAAATTCTGCATTACATTACATTACTCGTTTAATTTTATCACATCTTAATCCAAAAGTTGCAGCTTACCGCCGCAAATCGATGAAATTTTCGGTCTGCTCAGTTCCCGGATCTCGGAGAGAGCCGAGGGTCCTGATTTACCAAAGATATCCATATAAATAAAGAAAATTTGAATAGAAAAATTCTTAACAGAAACCTTCTTAGATAATTATTAAAATCAAGAATCGTGTCAAATGATTTTATCTTTGTTTAAAAAGAATCTTCTAACACCGGCTTCTCAGGTATTGTCAACTTTACAACCAATTCTAATTACTGCACCTGAAAAACTAACAATGAAGAGATTGCTGAGTTTATATATCCGTCCTTTCCAACCTGCACTTTCTTTACCTACAGGTCCTCCTCTAACTACCAATAGGCATATTATAGAATCTAATACAATTTACATCAGAGAGGGGCGGAAGATGGCAGAGTGGGTTACGTGCTGGAGCGTCAGGCTGACGGAGCGGGTTCAAGCCCCGTTAGTGCCCCTAGTGGCTTTCACACAGGCAGTAATGCCTTCTAAGCCACTTTAAATCATGCTAAGAGAAAAATTAAACATAAACAAGAATCAATGTAAATGAGAATATGACAGAAACCAGATACACTGTCCACACACACAGGTAGTTACCCTTTACACCAAGAGCTTGCCATAACCAAATCCATCCAAAACATAATTACATAATCACTTCAAGGCTAATACTGTGAGAGGCTAAAGCCTTTTTCACAGAAACATAAAATACTTGCATCTCGAAGGGTGTCCAGAACCTGACGCTGCACCGAATGACGCTTCGTCCGTCAGTAGTCGTAAATGGCGTGGCGGAATTGTGGCTTGTTCTGTTTGTAAATTTCTTTGGCCAGACGGCCCCAAATCGAATGCTTGGCCTAAGTAAAAAGCCGAAGTAGAAAATCTGAATAACTGTACTTGGTCAAATTCACCGAAGTATAAAGCGAAAAACACAATGGTTGTAAGAGCTATGAATAAACAGGGGGCTATAAGTGTAATCAATAAAACACAATTGCAATCATAAATGCAGAACAAGGATGCTAGATATACAAAAAATCTAAAATAATTATAGTTTTACAATTTTGTGTAGAGATTTAATTCAATATTGAATGTGGCATCTTTCCAGTGTCTATGGAAATTAGTAGGCATTTTGCTTTAAGCAACCAGTGATGGGCAAGATACTATTTTGAAAATAGTATTTCTATTTTGAATATAAAAAATACTATTTTATTTTCTATTTTAAAAATACTTTTTAAAATTATTTTATTTCATTATTTTCAAAATAGTTTTAAGAAGTATTTGTGACCTTAAGGAAATACTTTTCCAAAATACTTTTTCAAAATAAAAATTTAAGAATTTTATCTAAGTTTGTTGTCAACTTGTAAGGCTAACAGACTTACACCGTTCTTGTGAGTTGTTCTCATGTTCAACAGTTCAGGAATTATGCTAACTTTGCCGAGGAACTGACATTTGCGGTTGGTTTTTTAGTTTTTACTGGCCATAATGGACGATGGACTGTGTTGAATCTGCTGCTGTAGAAAACCTTAATACAATATTGTGATGCAATGCAAGAATCAATTTATTGACGTAAGGCAAAGTATTTTACGAAAGTATTTTCCAAAAAGTATTTTGAAAATACTATTTTATTTTGTATTATGCAAATACTTTTGTAAAGTATTTCATTTTGTTATTTTCAAAATACTTTTTTTGCACTATTTTATTTTCTATTTTGAAAATACTTTTGAAAAGTATTTTGCCCATCACTGTAAGCAACCCTTCAAAGGCTTTGGTCTTGACAAGCTTCCGTACTCCACTATTACAATTACCATAATCGGCTCCCAAACCATCTAGCTATTCTGAATTTGCATAGCGATGATTAACTCATAGCGTAGATTGTAGTTATAGGGGCCCCAATGCAATACAGGTAAATAATGAACTTAAATAATTAAGTTACTCTTCATACTACACTGTCATGAAATTGGAGTCAAATATCAGTCATCCTTCTCACTTATGTATGTTTCTATTATCATTTTTGCCAGAACAATATGGCTTTTAACAGAATTCATACCGTTTGTACCAGAGCCGTATCAGGCAATCATTGCGGCCAATGCATAGCATGAATGTGGCACCTCCATCCCCAAAAATTTTGCTACACAGATTTGTAATATAACACTTATTAATATATACTAGATTGATTTTACTAATACATGATTATTATAAGCACCATCTTTGCATTTCAGTTCACAAAATAATTATGAAAAGTGTAAAAAGTTGTGAAAAATCACGTGAAAAGAAAATCACGTGTCCAATACAATAGTACAATTCGACAATTTCTTCTATTTGTTTGCTGGTTCAAACCAAGTGACTACATTTTAATTTCTTTCAACTTATTTTGCTTGCTTTTCACGATGCAAAGTCACCAATAAATGCTGTCATAATTAAGAGAACTGAAAATTTTGTTCTTGTCCCATGCACACAAAATTATTCATTGTATAGTGTGACCTAATGAAGCAACTGTAAAACTCATGTTCCCTATACAAGACAAAGTCGTCAACTCACCATTTATTAAAACAGTCTTACTTGCATTCTTCAAGTTCAATTTCAATTTTCATTTGTGAATAATTATTAGTACCATATGAATCATGAATGATCCTGAAATGTGTGCCCTGTGCCATAGCACCACCCTTTGTATGACTTACTACTGTATTTATAAAGAATCAGTTATGCTAACCCGCCAGCACAAAGAATCATCGAGTTCCTTTATCCTTTCTCTGGCGTCGTCACCTCCGACATACTGAAGAAAGAATTGGTAAAATGTTTCCTTCACCGGTCCCATTCTTACCTAAAAAACCGATTACACAAGTGGCTAGGATAACTGAACTGAAGCCTCTGTGTGTATATATATATATGCCCATACACATACATATATATATATATATATATACACACACACACACATATATATATATATATACAGACATACATACATAAAATTTACTAAGACTCATTACAAATGAACGCTCAAACATATATGTTTTAAGTTGAGTGAGAAAAATGTTATATATATATATATATATATATATATATATATATATATATATATATATATATATATATATACACACACACACATATATATATGCAGTAATTTAGAAGAAGATTGTGCAAGTGAATATTTAACAGCTTATGCAAATAAATAGGAAGAAGTGTTGTGATTCTTAGCCTCTTAGGTGAAGACTATCAAGTGGTCCATCAACTTTTGCCGGAGGCGTACCAGGACACAAAATGGGACACTGGAAATTTCTAATGCACTACTCATACCCATTTCCGCACTGCGAAAATCCATCCACGCACTGCGGCGGTTAGGCCTATAGGCAAGCAGTATCTTCAACCCCGATATTCTGATGAAATTCAACAGACTCTAACAGAGGGTCATCCACAGTTACGCCTTAGTAGTACTATTGCTTGTTTAGGCTTATTTGCAAACATTCAGGTCGTGATTGAAACGAATTCAATCCACATTTTCTTGTGTTTCCATCTCCATTACGTCAAACCGTACTAGAGCAGGAAATATATTCTGTATCACTTTGAGATAAGAGGGCGCTTAAGACAGCTGGTTTCACTTATTACAGGTTTATTATAGACCACAGAAATATTATATAATTAAGCAATAAATAATACCGCAGGCAAAATTCTGAATACCAGAAGCGAGACACTGTGACACTACAAGAACAGCTGCATTATAGTGCAAACTCACTTTCTGCCTGTTGAACGAAATACCAGGTACATTGCACATCATGCACGTGGAAATGCAATGAATAATCCTAGATTTGAAATGGCCTTGGGATCATGAGTACAAGGGTAAACGATATGCCCACCTCTAGTGTCTTTAAATTCCAACACGTGAAAATTTGAAGACTCAAAATGAACGCTCAAATGTTATAACAATTCAAAATAAATCCACGCGAGAAGCAAATATTACCTAATAATGTCCGCTGATCGTAAAATCGATGAATTATCCAAAGAGGAGAGTTTTTTACAAGCGAAAACTTCTCCCGTTGCTTAACCAAAGCAGCACGCGCTATTCAAAGTTGGAAGTCTTGTTTTGTTTATTTGCGAAATTGCGGTCGTGATTGGATGAGGCATCGACATTGACGTCTATTAATAGCCGTCAATGGTCATCGATCACTTGATGGCGCTCTATGGCAAAGTCAGGCCAAAGTTGAAGTCATCGACAAAAATGTTTACCTGATACCTTGAAGACAGGCCAAATTTTATTTGAGGGCAGCGCCTACTTAAATGGACGACGTCACGCTTTAATATGGTGTACCAATTGCTTTAAATTAGAAGTTGATCTTTTAGTCTTTTCCGCAATTGATTCGTGCCAATCAATTTTATAATCGTATCGTAAAAGTAGATTTTTAGGTCGATTATTAGTTAAGTTTGAACCGTTTTGTGCAGTGCTGATTTATACGACTATAAGCCTATGTGACCTATGTGACCTATGTCTTTGTAATTTTCGAAGGCTTATTTGCGGCAGCGACTGCGCAACGTCGAATAAATCAGACGATCAATTACACAATATTTAAACAACTAGTCCACATTAAATAAGTTAAACAGCTAAACGATATCCGTTTCAACAGTGTACCAAAATTTTCAAGATTTCAGCGAGGTAAACATTTCTTGACACACCATCAATGCAAACTGGCCTCACTTTCTGATACCATAGACTCTGTCTTGTGATATTAATGTCTATGGGTTTTAGGATACCGCCATGGTAGGTAGGTACAGTAAGTTATGTTTTATCGAGAATTTCTAAAACGGCCAGCGACAGCATAGTTGTTTTGCGAAGAAAATATTTGGGTCTGTCTCATAACACTCATTTCCCTTATTTTTCTAATTAAGGTATACAAAATTCAAGTAAGTAATTTCAGTAGATTGCATTATATACTGTCACTTGATCAGATAAATCAATGTGAGAAGCAGAGATTTCGTTATTAAATTTTCCGTCTGTTTTTGCCTGTGTATTGTGACGGCTGTGAATTTATATAGCGCCCGACTTTCAGTTAACTGGAATAAGTGGTTTATAAAGTCCAAGAGGCAATTGAGGTATTTATAATTGGTTAAGGTGAATTAGCTTGAAAGTCAAAGTGTTGGACAACCGTTGTCTAACTGACGAGCACTTCAAAATGCTTTTACTGTTGAGAACTAATAGAAATCTAATTTTAACAATGAACATCAGTTAAACATTGATGCATGTTTTGTTTCAGTAGACTACACTGATTGTTTAATGTTGCCTACAAATAATTTTATAATTACCACTATTCTTGAGATGCCAGATAAAATAAGAGTAACTGGTGAAATACTGCAGCATTATAAACATAAAACACTTGTATATAAGCAATTTAAGTGTTAATCTTTAGGTAATAGAGTTAGTTCATCGAATTCTATAGAAGTGGCTAAGTATAGGCACTCTTACTGTTTGCACAGATATCAACAAAAGCACAAATTGTAACATTGACAACGATATAGATTAAAACAGAGGTTCCCAAACTTTTTTGATCGCAGACTCCTATTTTGTTCCCAGCTTAGCTCGAGGACCACATCCTTCCTAAATGTAGTGACAAGCAAAAAAAGGTCATCTGGTTTAGGGTTAGGCCTAACTCTAACCCTAAATATTTTGGGAGGCTCTCGCGGACCCCTGCCATATCCTCCGCGGACCCCTCTGGTCCACGAACCACAGTTTGGGAATCTCTGGATTATAAGGTTATTGACATTATTATTATTATTATTTATTATTATTATTATTAGGTAGATTATGAGATTTTTGGAATATTATTGTTTTTTGTCTAGGTTGTTAGCGACTTGTAATGAACATCATTCTCGAGGAAATGCCGGACGCAGCATCCTGCGGCATTGATGAAGTCGGCTTTCCTGAGAAGGACGTCAATGGACATATGCCTCTTTCATTTTCATCCCATTCAGGTACTATGACCACCATCCTTCATAGGCTGCGGAAGACAATAAAAAGTACCCCGGCCCGTCTACTATAGCAGCAGACTCCAGCAGCGGGGCCATTGAGGTGCTGATACTGTAACTGACTGAACTAGTCCGCATGTATTTTCAAGTGAGATTATTATAAATAAATAAAGAAATGTTTTAGCTTGCCTTTTTTAAATAAAAATTTACACAGGTAGGCCTCTCAATTCTGTAAGATATTTATGCACAAGGTGAAGTACCAGTAGCTGTGTTTTTGAACATTTGCATTTTGCAACACTTTTATTTCCGAACAGTAGGCCAGAGTTATTGTAATTGTAAGGATGACTACCGGTAAAATTTTACAGATTGAAAATTTAATCAAACAATTTAAAGTTCTTACTTCTTAAAAGTGCCCTGACACAGCCTATGGCGGGCCGGGGTACCGGTACTTTTGAAAGTACCCCGGCCTGGACCAATAGGAGTGTGCCGCCTATGCCATCCTTCATTGGCTTAGTCTTATTGTCGTTAATCGATGAATATTCATGTGGTTATTCTTTATTTTGTGGTATATTTTGAATATTAATGCAAGCAATGGAATCTTTCTTTGATTTATAAACATTAATGCGTCCTGCAATCAGTCAGTCAGCTTCTATGGCACCACTGTCATAATACCTAGGGCGTCAGAAGACGGTGCGCCAAATCTACGCTGAATTTGAGCCAGGTCAAGCCAAAGGGGTCAGTCGGTTCAGAGGGAGAAATCTACTGTGGATAGGAACTAGGGTAGGGGATAATAGGGTGGGGATCGGATGTTTACTTAATTTTGGGTTAACAAGTTTTATGTTTTTTCAAAACTCTGTAGTAGCTTTGAATTGATTTCTGACGTTAAGCGCCAGGTGTTTTTCAGACGACGTCAGTCAGTACGAGACGTCGGAAGACTTTGTGGAACCCGTTGCTAAGCGACCGAGAATCGACCGAGTTCTTTCGCAACGAGAAACTATGATTGTGAGGGTTAGTGACCCGGCGTTCATTTGACAGATATCTATGCTGAGAAGTTGAAATGGCTTGTGGGTAATTATTTTCTAGCTTCCTGTTCTCATTTGATGTTTTATAAAGTTCTCTTTCAGTCCATTTTCTAGGCTGCTCTGTTTAGTGTTTTTGTAATGAAAAGACGATGGGTGGACGGATTGGAAGAGGATCTGCACATGGCAGGGCTGAATCTCAGTGGAAAAGCTGACGGAAGACACAGAATGACTTTGGAAGAAATAGCAAAGGACAGAGAACTTTGGAGAGATGTCATGGAGAAGTTGAAGACCTGACCTGATCTGAATGAAATATTATGCCATTCACTTTTGAAATTTGTTTGCAATTTGGAATTCTTTGCGCTCATGACCCAAAATTTAGTATTTAGCATTCGTCGAAGGGAAGAGCAAAAGCAAAAGAAGCAGTTGGAACGGAAGAAGCAAGATGGATGGCCAACGTTATGGAAAAACAATTGAACATGTACACGGAGGAACTGAAAAATGCGGTTGAAGACGGAGAACGAGTGACGCATAATGTCACGCAGAGAAAGAGAGAGAGAGACAGAGACAGACAGAGAGACAGACAGATGCAAATGTTTGTTCAGTTTGCAGTACGGCTGGTTAAATTGAATTATTTACCGTTTCTCTTCCTTTCAGCAACTTGTGATCAGCATCGGAAAAGCCGTTTGCAGTCGACTCGACGCGATAGACGAGAAGCTCGAAGCCGTCTGCATAAACAGCAAATATCTCGAGGATAAACTGGAGCAGCTTGTTCACTGTTCCACCCGCAATCGAAATCCTAGCAGTGATTCTCAAAAATCTTTGTATGTTTTCTATATTGATTTGTTTCTTGCATATTCGGTGTAATTGAATTTTGCTGCATTTCCTCTTGTTTGAATAACACCCCTAATCCATTGTTCTGTTTTATCTTCTCTAACCGTCGTTATATTGGGGAACGTGCTTTTTCTTGCTATCACAGGGCAAACTATATATACTCTCTTCCCCCATTATCACTAAATTTCTTTATTGATTCTGAAAACTACACAATATATTTGAATCTGAAATACTACAAAATGTGCATATTTTGGATGCTGGCATGTTGAATGGTATTATTACATTACCACCTTGTAAGGTATTGGTCCTAAGGTGTCTTTGTATGTGTCTCTGTGTGTGTGTATGGCTTCTGTTAGTTTGGACTTAAGCTCTGATTCAATGTCTGGAGATGCAACGAAACAAGACCTGAAAGTTGGTTAGTGAGACCCCCTACAATTATGTTTGACTCATCTCTGCACACTTCAGATTTTTTTCAGCAGTAATAATTATAGGTAATTAGTGTCAGAGTTAAGAATTGTATTAACTATTTACTTACTTGAAATTAATAATAATTATTTATGATTAGCAGTATGTCTTTTATTAACAAATGTACGTGGTTGGATTGCAGATGGGATAACATCGGAAGGGAATTTCCAACAGTTCAATTTTATCACACTGAACAGGGAAGGTGAGCCTATATTTGATGGTATAGAAACTTCTGCACAGCCACTATAAGTTATTGAAAATATATATTCTCTGAACAGATGTCTGAATACCGGTATATACCGTATATTCATGATTATCTGTGTTTAAAATGTTCTAGATTTGATGGTATAAAACTTCTGTACTACCTCTATGGACTATTGATAAGATATGTGCTTTGAATAAATGTCTGAATATAATATATTATTATTATTCATGTTTAACCCCTTAACTGTGTATTTAACTGTAACTCAATGTAAAATGGACGGATATATCCGGGGTTCCCAGTAAAGGGGTAAAAATTTTATTTTCTTGCATGTGATTGGTAGAGGACTATGTCGACGGCGTATGGTTGGGTGATGTCAGCCGGCCAGAGACGAGGGTTCGGGTTGCAATTTCTCCACAGTTAGTACATTTTAGAAAATGTCTTCCATGTTTCCTCAATCGAGTGCAGAATGTTGAAATTTGACTAATAAGTGCATCTTCGTAAAAAGTGATGTCACTGATTATGTATAGTATTGTTTCTTTCTTCATTAAAGTCTATTTGCTACATGCACATTTCGCCTGCCACTGTACGGGGCCAGTATGTCCAGATAAGTAAGTAAAACGAAATTTCTACGGCGCTGCGCGAAAGCTTGGCACAGTGCACCAGCTTATTAGGCCTGCCATTTGGTTCATCTTTGAGTGCGAGTTTTAATGTCTAGCAATTGTATTACCGTTCGACGTTGTCTCTTCTCTAAGTCTTTTCTATTACAGTTTTCGATATATTCGTACGTAGAGACCTGCTTCACATAAACTCGTACTGCCAGACGCCGATGAAAATGGCGCTGACGCTCCTCGATTACCTTTTTGACCGGGACACCCTCGCTTCTTCTAATCTCAGCGGTCACAGCAGGCACGGAAAGAAACAGCTCGACCCGCTTCTAATCTACGGCATCCGATGTTAGTTTCGCAGTTGTGATATTTTTACTTATGGTCGTGAATTTTTTAGACTTGTTATCTGCTTGTGTAATATTCTATTGTTTGTTTAATTTTTGTTTGTGTTGTTGAGACAAAGTATAATAATAATAATAATAATAATAATAATAATAATAATAATAATAATAATATAATAACAACAGGGTATAGAGTAGTTTGGTGATAATATTAATAATAATAATAATAGTAGTAGTAGTAGTAGTAGTAGTAGTAGTAGTAGTAGTAGTAGTAGTAGTAGTAGTAGTAGTAGTAGTAGTAGTAGTAGTAGTAGTAACAGGGTTTAGAGTGGTTTGGTAATAATAATAATAATAATAATAATAATAATATTAATATTAATATTAATAATATTAATAACAACAACAGGGTGTAGTGGTTTGGTAATAATAATAATAATAATAATAATGATAATAATAATAATAACAGGGTTTAGAGTGGTTTGGTAATAATAATAATAATAATAATAATAATAATAATAATAACAGGGTGTAGAGTGGTTTGGTAATAATAATAATAATAATAATAATAATAATAATAATAATAATAACAGGGTGTAGAGTGGTTTGGTAATAATAATAATAATAATAATAATAATAATAATAAATAATAATAATAATAACAGGGTTTAGAATTGTTTAGTAGTAGTAGTAGTAGATGTAGTAGTAGTAGTAGTAGTAGTAGTAGTAGTAGTAGTAGTAGTAGTAGTAGTAGTAGTAGCAGTAGCAGTAGTAGTAATAGTAGTAATAGTAATAATAATAATAATAACAGGGTTTAGAGTGGTTTGGTAGGGTCTGCCCTGTGTGAGAACCACTATGTAACATCCATCCGTTCATTAACATTATGATCTTGCTGTGTGATCTCATTCTTGTCCTCTTGTCCTCTAGAAGGTTTGTTTTGCTATATTCCCATTCTTTGTCTTCTGGTCTTTGCGTAGACAAATAAAACTTTGTAGTGTATACAATGTATTATATGCCTCATTCAGTTATTGTGTAACTACTACAATACTTTATCTACAGTCTAATAGCTGTACAAGACCCATGTAGTGCTTAGGTTTATTTTAAGAGCATTTGCATTAGTAGCCATTATGAAATATTTGATTTGCTTGAGTACGATAATAGCAAAGTAAGAGAAGCGATAAGCGAAGAGATTGCAGATTTCATTCAGATAGATGATTAGGGTTGATTCTTAATTGCACATTTGGTTTGAAGAGGCAGTTGTTAGTTGAGCAGAAGTTTTAAAAGCATTGATGTTTGGTGATGGAGAAAGCGTAATTGAAATTTACAATATTTTACATGTGCGTAATTGAAATTTACAGCAGTTTACATATGAACACTTGAAATTTACATTAGTTTACATATGCGTAATTGAAAGTTACATTGGTTTTGCTTACATATGAGATGGCAATTGTGGAATTGTAGGCCATGTCGTACACAGATTCGGAATAACAGAAGATGACTGGAAGCACATAAAGCAGAACCTGGATTCGAAGTGCCGAACCGCGTTCCGGCGTAAGATGCTCGGCATGCCGCTGACGGTGAAGGCTTTCCGCGGAAAGGTTCCCACCGTGGTGACGTCCAGTTCGGAAATAATGAGCGCCGAATTCGTCGCTTCCGACGAGTCGTTTCAGAATGCCGAATCGGACACGATCATGTCGGAGGTTCGTCGCCATCTTGATTGCTTAGCGGCTGGTTCTTCGGGTTTACTTTTGGTAAAAAAATTTCTGTCAAATGGCGTAAGGAAGTATAAAAGATGTGCTTACCAGTATATAATTAAATAGTGCAGCATTGACTGAGTTTGAGTTTGTACACTTTCAATATGGTGCATTTAGCCCATAGTTTCATATATCCATCTTAGTTGTGCAGTAGTGGAAGGATTTTTGCCATGCAGGTGAAGAATAGTGGGTTCATATCTTGCCCTATCCACTGCATGATGATCGATGACCATTTGCCAGGGTTTAATCTAGGCCGTTTCCCGGGAGGAATTGCCCTTCCGCCTCCGGAAATTTCAAATTCCCTCTGGGAAATGTTGGCATACTACATCAACTAACAGCAGCCCCCTAGCTGACTTCCCCCCGGCCTTGTCAGCTCTCCGCCCTCCGGAGTCCAGAGTCTAGATTAAACACTACCATTTGCCTCAATTGCCTGCGAGGAAGTCATCGAGAAGCCACTGCCTCCGTCGTCTCAGAATTTTAATTATGTCGTGATTATGTCATGATGTCGTGAATGGTTACTGCAGGACGTGAATCTTTCGCAGCTGATGATGGTTAATTCTAACGGAAGTCAAAAGATCCAGTTGATTCGTGCCACTCCAGAGCAACTCTCTCAACTGAATATTAAAATCATAAAAGATGGACAGATTGTGGTATGTGGAAGTTTACTTCTTACTTTATAAAAATCTAGTTATTTGATAATTATTCAATACTTTTCCTGGTTGTAATATTTTAGTTCATATGTGTTTTTTGTTTTAAAGGTTATTTTCTTACCACCTACAGTAGCGATCAATTTTCTTACCACCCACAGTAGCAATCAATTTTCTTACCACCCACAGTAGCAATCAATTTTCTTACCACCCACAGTAGCAATTTCTGTTTAATTCAGAACAGAAATTTAACTCTATTTTCAGAGGGGATGATGTTTGGAAATACAGTAGAAGGATTATAGGTTCGGACTGGCAGAATTTGACGGAGCACCGTGTCCACATGTCCGGCTGCCTAGGATTAGTCCATATACCATAATACCTCGATAATAATAAGTTGATATTAATGTGTCTTATGGAATTTTGCTGTTTTTATTTGTTTTGAGACAGTTGTGACAAGAATGGTTTTGATTTGTTCTTGTATTAAATTTGTCTTTCTTTAGAAAGGGTTCGAAAGTACGATTGTTATATGCAATTTCTTGGATGATTTGCATTTTATTTACTGGTGTGCCCTTTTTTTTTTTTTTGAAGGACCTTGCCAATCCGGACGCTGGCATGGAACTGCTTTCTCAGGATGCAGGCGATGAGGTTGTCTGCCTTGTGAAGTCGGAAATTCAAGAGGAGGAAGAAGAAGAAGAACACTAACGAACACCGAACTTTGCTAATTTAAAATTCTTTGCTTCGGTCTTTATGTACTTGCTGTGATGAGAGCATGATCTGTCGTTTGATGCATGATGACTTCACATTTACGATAAATAAGTCCACTGTATATAGATGGATTGGAAGTTTAAACAGTGTTTTGGCTGGTGTCATAATGCATATGTGTGTAAGTGAATGCGGTTAATTGAATGGATTATTTTTCACAGAATTATTGACTGTTTACCCAGAGTTATATTAAACATGTTGACTGCTTTGTTGACAAATTAAAACCTTAAGTGTTTCAGTTGTTTTATTGATGGCTATTGAACTTTTTGCATAATCATCATCATCATCGCAATCAGTTTCAAGAAGGACTTGTCAGTACAGTAGCTGATTTCATTGCATGCTTATTTTAAGTGTATTACGAAAACAAATATTAAGTATATGTTATTTTTATATTGTATCTAGTAAGTAGGCCAACAGAAAGTAACTTAAGTTTATATAACGCCTAAATGACAATGGGTTAGCTGTCAGCCTAGTGCATTTGTCATGATTGATTTAAATGATATTTTACTTCCTAAAACTTGTTTATAAAAATTATATATGTGTGTGATTACGTCATAAGAATGGAGACTCATGTGAATTATATTGTCTTTGGTGAAAGCATACGACTAAAGAATATCCGTTTCCTTTTTTCTTTTTTTGCTGACTCGTTGTCTGGATGGGGCAACTAGACAAAATGTGGGTCTTTCGTAAAAATACGGCTATTTTCTTTGGCAAAATTGTTTTCTATTAGCAGATTTGTGGGTATTATGAGTTTAAATTAAGCGATTTGATCAACAGGTTACAAATTGGGAAGGGAAATTATTCAATTTAGTGGTGGCATGTGAGTCGATGGTTATATGGTTAAGTGAATTTAAGCTAGCGTTATTTATCAATTTCTGAGGCTTTTACTTACCAACGTCTAGCTGGCAGTATTTTTCGCCATGTGATGATAATTTACAGTCTTACTTTACAGTGATGACAATTTTTTCATCACCTACCAAACCTGATGGCGAATGATAAGATAAATAAATGCCTCGACCTATTAGACCTGTTATATACTAACGAGATAAATTAGGCAATGCTATTTTCTCGGGTCTTTTTGATGGTGGGTGTATTTTTCTACTTTGAAATTATGGCATGTTTGCTTGCCATGCTGTATAATTTAATAGTCTGACTTTTTGGCGAAGTCTGATGCAGGCAGCAGGCTCTCGATAAAGATTATTCAACAATTTATTTCCATAATAATGTGATTTTAAAGTGGTTTAGGAGGCTAAGTAAGCATCGGTGAAAACCACTAGTAACTCCACATTCAATAACAGTTTTCCAAGATAGCCCTTTACTGTTTCACTGTTTCAACTGTCGCTCCCACCTCGAACAACCTGTTCGCCCACAACCCTTGGGAGTAACATTTTCGTGGTTGGACTAACCCTCCGCTTAGGGTTCATACTTTTAGTACGTACGCAAAAAGGTTATACTTCTCTCCCCCCGTTGCACATGGCATACACGAAAAATATTTTTAAAATCCGACCCATCCATCCCCTCAGTCATGCTCGGTGCGTATGTACTAACATGGATGGACCCTTAATTAAGCATTTGTGACTTGAAAACCGACTTCCGGGTTCGTCAGTTGCTAATTTTAGCAATCCTACAGCTCGTGTTTATGATGAACGCCTAACCTAGACTGGCTTTCGCTGGGTGGCGTCGGTGCATTTTGTAATTTCAAATAAAGACTAATGGATAATTATAATGCTGCAAAACTAGACAAAATTTCAGTCATCTTACCAAGAAGCTTTGAGAATATTTACAAGGAAACCGGACAATAACTGGTTCTCGCACAGGGCATTCCCTACAGAACCACTTTAAACCTTGATATATTATATTATTATATTATCGGCCCACCCTGTATGTTATAAAACGGCACAAGCCATTTGACTTTGAATCAGACTGTCTTCATTCTGGCGCTCCAAATCGATTAACAAATGCAAAGCAACACTTAAAATTCTCACGGTTTCACTATTTTTAGTGGGCAATCTTGAAACTTGAGGCGTGACGCAACGATCGACGCCGCTCTTGGCGTAATGACCACTCTGGGTCGGCGGTGCACGTGTGTACTGTGTAGTCCGGAGCAATGGACGCGTCCTTGAGTGTCCTGCGTCGTGGATCCGTTCTGTTCAGGCGTCTACAGCGGATCGAAGTCCGCTTCGGTTCTAGGTCCTCGGACGCCGATAAGCCGTCCGAGTCTGGGACCGGAGCGGGTGCCGCCGAGACGTCCACGCTGGATCTGGCGAAACCCGGTCGGGCGAAGTCAAGACGTGCTGGTCCGCCGTTGAGTAGAGCAGAAAGGGACGCCCTGCGGTGGGTACATTTATTACGAATCTTCGTTTATTAGGCGCTGCTTATTCGCAGGACATGTTGATACTGTTAAATCATGACTCTTACTCGTGCTCCTGTTGTGATCGATGCACTGTATTGACCCCAATTTAACTGTTGTTAAAGGGGTGGGTTTTAGTAATTCACATTTGATTTGCAAGTATTAAAGTCCCAACAATATCTGTCATTTTTAGATTTCGGGGTGGGTAGCATTGTGAGATTGAGGAGCACAGAATGTGAAAGCGCTTGACAGGACAAGGTTTATTTTGCTTGTCGAGGCTTAGGCTTATTTTGGTTTGAAAATTTTGATGTGCCCCCCTACCCATTCCAGAATCCTGGTTATGCCATCACTGCTGGTGTGGAAGTTATTAATGGTGAGTTATTTTGTGCATTACTTCCAGAGATGAGGAGAAAGGTCTTGATAGGAACGTAGTTACTGCGGTCGATGCCGTTGCCGGTGCAAGTAGGAAGGGATCAAAAGAACTACGCTCTGACCTTTTACGGAAGCTGCAGGAGCAGAGGGTGAAATCTAATGGCTCGCTAACAACTGCAGATAAGCCGCTCGTGAGGTAGAACTATTTCTAGAATAGCAATTTTTTCACTATTATTTGAATGACAACTATTCGTAAATAATATTACTATTAATTGTGCCTGTAAGTATTCATAGAAATGGTACTATTGGCTCATTTCATATGGGTAGTTTTTTGGATCGATTGTATTGCTTTTGCCGACATGGGGACAGCTGGAAAAATTTTAGTGGATGGTAAATGGGGTTAAAGCAGTGATGGGCACACATTTTTATCCGAGGGCCGCAAAAGTGTCTGCGACGAAAGCCGAGGGCCGCACAATTTTTTCGGCATTTAGAATTAAAGTTTTAAATAGTTTCCAAAACGATTTTAACTTAATGTATTATATACTGTGCAATGACTATCAAGTCGAAGAGAAGTTAGTAAATATTAAAATCATCATCTCTAGTTAACGATCAAGTGCCAAAGTGTAAATCATATTATTTTGCTGAATTTTCCATTAAGGTGTTGCCAAATATTTCTTATGTTTTAGAGGGCCGCACATTAATGTAGTATCTCTCGCTGTTGGGGGCCGCACAAAAGAGCTCTGAGGGCCGCATGTGGCCCGCGGGCCGCACTTTGCCCACCCCTGGGTTAAAGGTTAAATGGCAGGAATGTATTGATGATTTGTGCATTTTCATTTCAGTTCTTTGCTTTCCGGGATGAAACTAGAAAGACGAACGCATTTAGAACGAGACAATGGAGACGTCGGTGACAAGACACACAGGAGTTCGGCAGGAAAACTTGATTCGGGCGGTCGTGTAGCAAGACACGAAATAAGGCACGAACAGAGGTCATGGTAGGTTAATTTTCAAAAAAAAATGGACCACTGTTCATTTAAATCTTTATGTTTAAAAATATTAAAGTATGATTTTTGCCTTGTTTTATTATTCTGTTTTATTATTTTTGATTTCAGGGATGGAACAAATTTGAGGCTTTTTGATGGACCTGCGTTGGGAATTTTTACAAAAAGATCTCCATCATCAGGTAGATTGATTGTGAGAATCACATTAATCAGAGATGTTTAACTTTTTAGTACAAATATTTTTATTTTATTTTAGTACAATATATGATATATATCACTTAGATATATTTTAATTATATTGAATTTTTAACAGTTTAACTCTCAGATTTCAAAGTGATTTTTTCCAGTATAAGTTATTATGATGCAGGAATTTATTGGTATTTTCTTGTGATTATTAAATGTGTTTGAATAGAGTTTAATAAATTGATCAAATATGTGCGTTGTGTTTTCAGACGTTGATCCTCCTCGAAGGCGATCGTTGTTTGACTTGATCGAAGAGGAAGAAAGACAGAGACTGATGACGATGCCTCCGAATAACGCTTTCGAGGAAATGATCCGATGGACTAAAGAGGGAAAACTGTGGAAATTTCCCATTGACAATGAACAGGGTAATCCTCCAGAACAGGTTTACATCCTCCTGTAAAACACTGCTTATTAACCCCATTAACTGGGGATCTCGGATATATCCGTCCATTTTACATTGAGTTACAGTTAAATACCCAGTTAAGGGGTTAAACAATTTCAGAGCAACACAGCTGTCAATGAGACCCATGATAAATCAGCATGCACCTGAAATGTCTGTCTGTCTGTCTGTCTGTCTGTCTGTCTGCTTTGTGTAATCTATCTTTGACTAAATCTAAGAATAGTAAAATTGCCTTAATGATACACTGTTATTGGACTTGTATGATTGTGCTGTCACAGCAGTTTCCTTTGTTCTGGCTTTTTGCAATCAAAAAGATCTCCTCTAGTTTTACAAAGAGGTCTCCTCTATTTTTACAAAGAGATCTCTATTTTTACAACGAGATCTCCTCTATTTTTACAAAGAGATAAAATAACAAATAACAAAAATGTAAAACTCTAAAACTTCTAAGCTTCTTCTCTAGATCTCTATTTTTACAAAAGATTTCCTTAAGCTCCCAATCAATATTGCTGACTACTTTATGTTCAGCTTTTAATTATGGTTTGGCTTCTGTCTTGTTATATTAGAGATTGACTTGTTCCTTGTCTAGGCAGGATATTGTTATACTTAACCCCTTAACTGGGGATCCTGGATATATCCGTCCATTTTACATTGAGTTACAATTAAATACACGGTTAAGGGGTTAAGCTGTGAATGTTCAATTGTGTTGACTGACAAGTAATAGAATATGTCACTTGTCCAGTTTTTCAGTGCAGCAAATGTTTTATTCATCTTTGCAAAGTGTTACTGTTAAAATTATCAAATAATAATAATTATTATTATTATGCAGCCATTAAAATGTTAATTTATTAACATTTTAATGGCTGCATCAAAGTAGATACACTGTTGTTTTTAATCTGTTAGGGTCCATCCATATAGTACGTATGCACCGAGGGGGAGGGGAGTTGGATTTTGGAGATTTTTCTATGTACGCCATGTGCAACGGGGAGGGCAGTGCGGGGTGAAAATATGACTTTTTTGCATACGTACTATATGTATGAACCCTTATTAGCTCGGTTGAGAATAACTCCTTTGAAACACCGATGTGATATATCATGAACCTTGTTGCATGCGTACGAATGAAATTGGCGATGCTGAAATGCGAATATTTTGTTTTCTCGATTAAAGGTTTGGACGACGAGGCAAAAGTCGGATTTCACGAGCACGTCTTCCTCGAGCCGCACTTGGAGGACAGATTTCCAAAGAAAGGTCCGATACGTCACTTCATGGAGTTGGTCGCGATCGGACTTTCAAAGAATCCGTATTTCACCGCGCAGGAAAAGCGCGAACATATCGAATGGTACGCTGAATATTTCAAGGACAAATATCATCTGATTGAAGAAGAGGCTTCTGCAACGTTGGACAAAGAACAGAAAAAAGAAACCGCGGACTCTGATTCTGCACGAGAAGGAAAGAAACAATGCGTAGAATAAAGGAACTTTAGTACTTTTTGCATGTAAATAATGTTTTTTTATCAGCTTCTTGTTACTTGTTATTGCTAAAAAGACGTGTGCAACAGCATAGTGATTGTCAATGCTTTAGCGAATACAGTTAAACAATGAAGGGTTTGATATGTAATGTTGTGATATAGTCTTTTAAAACGTTTTCCCAAATATTCTGAAAATGTTGGCAATATGGTATAATGAAGTCATTGGGGTTGCAAGCAAATTTTAGACTAGTAGTACTAGAGTCCAATCTAAGGGGGATAGGCCAAACACTTATGCACAATAGATTTAATAACTTTCAGCGGCGACATTCGAATACCGTAGAGATGAAACTATTGGATTTATAGGAACATGAACTGATCTCTGGAATCACCCGGTCTTCTGCGGATGGATTTGAAGTATACGATCCATTGATACCCTTGGGTATTATAACTGATGCTATAGAAGTGCGTGATTATTATTTGTATAATTAAGCATGCAACTAGTCATGCTGACTTTATATTTTATGTACAGTACAGTATGTGTGTGATTTTTTGTTGAAATTATAATATTTCACTTCCTTGTAGTGAGTAAGATCACTATCATGAGTGATAAGTGTTATCGATGTTCCACACCCCCTATGGGCAGTGGCGGCACTAGGATTTGGCAAGTGGGGGCCGTTGGGGTGGCAACTTCTAATCATGGGGGGCAACCATTTGTTGTTTAACATATGTAGCATTAAGTATAGGGTCCCAACAGGGGGGGCATGCACTCAATAGGGGGCACGGGACCCCTGCCCCCCTCCGGTGAAGCCGCCACTGCCTATGGGTGCGGGTTGGTCCTGGTCCTGGCCAGCAGAGCCCACGTAGTCATGTTCTCGCGGCCGGTCATGACTAAGGGATCTAACTATGATCATCAAATATTATAATTTATAAATATTCGTGCAATAACCATCGCTGATTAAGTGAACGGGGCTTACTGTAATTATCTTGTCATTTCATATTTGCTGTAAATATTTGACGGAAGGAGATAAGACTCAATTTATTCCATACAAAGTATGTTAATTTTTTGCGGTCAATTTTCGTGATAGATAAACGATATATCATGTATCCTGCTCTTTTCATTCATTCGATCGTTCATTCCAACGACTGAAGCTCGGGATTTTGATTTGTGAGGGTATAAATATTTTGGGTGGGTATAAATCTTAACTATAAACCATATAAACCACATATAACCACATGTAAATCACATAAAAAACTTTAGGGTAGAAGTACTGATTTTGGGGGGTATATATGCCGATATACCCCCCGTCGCTATGCCCCTGCTGAAGCTTTTAATTTTATCTTAAGACTTTCTCTTGCCGCATATTTTATGGTTTCATGTTTTATAGGCTATAGTGACATTATTTTCCACACTTGCACGTCCAACTGAAATTGTCAAAACTCCTGTGGGGCTGGTTGGTTAAAAGTATAGACCCTTCCACATATTATATCAGGTCTCAAATGATCAGCGATATTTTTACAACCAACTAACACCCCCAACCCCACCCCCTAATTTGAGGTCGACACCCCAACATTTCCTAATCTAAGAATGGTATGTACCCATAGGCGGATTTAGAGTTTAATATTTGGGTAGGCTAGCATGGGGTCTGGGGGTGCTAGCGGCAAGAGGGGGCACATGCCCCCCCTGGAAAATGCAAATACCAATATTTCACATTGAAATTTGAAAAACTTGCTAAAATATTAACCGTGACCATTGTGTCAACATGTGTTTTGCCCCCTCCTGGAAAAATTCATGTGACGTAACTGCGACCATTGTGTTTTGCCCCTCTTGGAAAAATTTCTGCTGTTGGTATACTATATACCGGCAGTGGCGGCTTTAGGATTTGGCAAGTGGGGGGCGTTGGGGTGGCAACTTCTAATCATGGAGGCCAACCATTTGTTGTTTAATGTTTATCATTATGTATGTAAATCATTAAATATAGGGGGCCACTGTATACCGGCGGTTTCCGAGCTTTTCAAGTAGAGGGCCAGATCTACCCTTTTCCGTGGCCCCACCGTGGGCAGTCGCCACTGCCCCTATTGAGAGCCGGTGGTTTCAGTGGGGACCCTATGCTTAATGCTTTTAAACAACAAAGACTAGAAGTTGCCACTTGATCTACTCTTTTCAGTGTCTAAGCGGTCCACAACGTTATCGTAAATTTAGGCTCTGCTATAGACCATTCTGATCCGGGTTCGTATGACGAAATATCTAATTTAACCTTAAACTTCTGCATGAATAAAGTCATGTCCTCGTAGAAAATTCGTTACAGATGGTTAGAACAAGATTAAAAAGCCATCTTTTTGACCTGGCTTATCAGCCATAGACTGTCACCCGTTTGTCCGGCCGGATTATCCGGATACCCTGGATTTGACCTGGATCGATCTTAAAGGATTTGGATTTTGGTGTGCCATCGGTTGATGATTCCTGTGAATTAATAAGTGGCGCTATAGAAGTTTAAGGTTTATTTATTTATTTATTTATTGAACGTCAATCCATAATATTTGAAACTATTCAAATAGGCCTACATTGTATGAAATATTGAAGCCTCGCGGGCCACTTTCTGAGAGCTGGCGGGCCACAAGTTGTCCGCGGGTCGTTGTTCGGGAACCTCTGCTGTATAGGCCTATACAGTACGGTTTCAGGACTTCGGAATAGGAAATTTCATTAAAATAAAACAAAGCAGCAGGATACGTAAAAACTGGCCTACAGAGAATTAAGCGATCGGCGGTAGGTCTCCCTTCCCTTTTCCCTTTGCAGGAAGAACGCTTGGATTATTTTTCTCTTTCGCTTTTTTTCGTAGGCTATACAATTTCGCTGCCCAACCCGCAGTTTAGCCTATACTGTAGACCTATACCGATCACACGCAGGCCTATCGCTAAATTAGCAAAACAATTAGGCAGTTCTACTGTATGTCCATTATCAATCGCCTATAGGTCTTGTAGTTTTATTGTCCATTCTGCGTAAGCTTATTAGACATTCGACGACCTTCCTACCATAGTATCTTAGCTGCTGCTGATGGGAGGAAGAAGAACGAACGGAAGGTCTACCTGCTTTTAACACAACATCTGAGTTTTTCTTGAGATACAGTAACATGCGCAAAGTTCTTAAACGAATAATACCTGATAACCAAATTGGAAGGCATACGCTCACGCGACTGCTAAACCGCCGCTATTAGGCACAAGAGGTGAGTTGCATTCTAAGGATACCGTATTTGTTTCTTAGATGCGTATCTAGATAGGCTTAGCCTACTTGAAGCTAAGATACTATTGGATACTATCCAGCGTTGGAAAGATTAATTTGAAATGTACTTTTCAAGAATCTTGTCGAAGGACAGTGGCGGTTCCAACATGTTGATGACTGGGGATGCATAGTAGCATGCCCAGGGCTTTTTTCTAGAAAAAAGGTCTGGGAACTCATTCTTTTTTACTCTTCAACAAAAACGGGAGTGGGAACGCAGTACCTTTACGTTCCCAAACGCATTGTTACGTATCCATAATTATATATACAATCTGGCAGAAAATGTGGGAACGCCGTTCCCATGTGTTCCCACTGAAAAAGCCCAGGCCCTAGCCACAAATTTTCGCTCAAATTGGAAAAACACCCTGGTATATATAGTCCAGTGGTTTTCGGTGGACCCAAAAATCTCATGTCAATATTTCACCCAAATTTCTCTTTAGAACCCTCAAACGTTTGCAGTGATGTCAGTGGACTAGAAAATCCGTCACTTTCCAGCAGTAATGTGTCTATATTGCAAAATATAATAATGGAGGCTATACATTGTATAGACTTTCAAACCTGGTGGTGATCAGACACCTGATAGATATCCAAAATGGGCCCAGATTCTTTGGTGGCATGACTGGTTCAATCGGTGCAAATATGAAAGCCCTACGACACCACAAATTTTCGCTCAAATTTCGAAAACACCCTGGACCATGAAAAAATTTTCAGCGACCAAAAATTCATGTCAATATTTCACCCAAATTTCTCTTTAGAACCTCAAACGCTTTGCAGTGATGTCAGTGGACTAGAAATATCCGTCACTTTCCACCCTATTAATGTGTCTATATTGCAAAATATAAAATGGCGGCTTTCCATGGTATAGACTTTCAACCCAATCAGACAATAGATATCCAAAATGCGGTCCAGATTCCTTGTGGCATCGGCTAGTAAGAGGGTGGAGAGGGCAAGAAAACTCATCTTTTTACAATGTAATAGGCCAGAAATAAAACAACAATAAAAACAACAGCAGCAGTAATTGGATTTAAGTGGTTTAGCAGGATCTCTTCTGTGCAAAAACCATTGTCACTATTGTCGCATGTAGCCTAACGTACGCTTTTGGGGGGAGAGAGAGAGAGAGGAGACAGGGTGGGTGTAATGTCCGGGACTCCGTATCTCAGTAACGCCTAGAAAACAGGATTAAGCTGTTCATTTCGAAGAGATATTTTACCACGGTCGGTGTATATCGCGTACAACGTGCGTAGCTTTTTTTCCGAAACGCAGTGTAATAATTATGGGAAGCGTTGTATCCTGTTCGAAAGATTGCGGCGACGATCGTAAGCTAAAAATAATATGATTTAAAAAAAATAAACGACTATTCTCACAAGCGACAATTTCATAGGGGTGGGTGGAGGGACCATTGGAGTAGCCACGGGGAACGGGGGGACGGAGGGCCGGACCCCTTTTCTGGTCAGGACCGGTCGTGGGATTTGCGCAAATCCGTTGAAAAATTGGGGTTGGGGGTGGCGGGGGTCTACGATTGAAGAGATTTTTTAGCGAAGAACTCGTTGATTCCTTGGTGACGAACTTTTTTGCTCGTCTAAAAATGTCGATGTGTCCCCCCCCCCCATTTTCCCGAACCCTTGCTACGCCACTGAGGTGGATATATACCCGAATATAGACGGCGATGGGTCACCACCACCACCACCATCATCATCATCATCATTATCATCATCATCATCATCATCATCATCATCATCATCATCATCATCATCAACAACAACAACATCATCATCATCGTCGTCGTCAGCAGCAGCAGCACCTGGTGCTCTATCAGTTGATAGATTGCTTGAGCCAATGACGTCAGTGTCTTCTGTCTTGCGCTTTATGCTTTATGATAGAATATTTGCTGGTCTCATTATCATTTTCAACGTCAAACCAGCATGTTTGACCTTGGTCTTCAAGTCTTTCCTTTATGTTTTCCGTTTATTGCTTTGCTAAGCACCGTGTCCCATCCAGTTCCACTCTCTCTCTCTCTCTCTCTCTCTCTCTCTCTCTCTCTCTCTCTCTCTCTCTCTCTCTCTCTCTCTCTCTCTCTTTCATTTTGAATATTGTATGCAGTATCTAATAATATCTTCCTACATCTGACTAGGCACACTGTGTTTTAAAATTATTATTATTATTATTATTATTATTATTATTATTATTATTATTATTATTATTACTATTATTATTATTATTTACGACAATTTATATAGCGCAGTAACATAACTGGGCTAAAGTCAAGAGCGCTTTAGGCCCTACATAGGAGTCATTTATTTAGATTTGTTAAATAGACCTAAGTGTGTTTTTAGGAGTTTTTTCGAAGCATTAACCCGCGTGCCTGACTGAACGATTGTACAATGTGCGATTTTTGTATCAGAATACCCTCTAATCGGAACTCTGGAGCCTACTGACTGTAATTCGAACACTTCACCAGACCGTGTACAGAGACCGTGATGGCGGAAGTCAGTCCTGATCGCCCCTGCAGACCGGAAATACGTGTTTTTCCACCCCGCCGCCGTCGACGACGTTGGGAGAGGCGGTCATGTCCCTCGAGGACTTCGTCGCCTGCTACTCGCTGCCGCAGCGCGCCAAGGTCATCGGCGGCTACTGGGAGGCGTCGGGCGACGGCTGCGACGACTCCACCGGGAGTTCGCAGCCGACGAGATCATCCACCTGACGCAGGTCGTCTGCCCGTTCGTCAACCTGTCGACCGACGATCCGGAGTCGGCCGGCCGCACGATCGGACTGTCGCTGTCGATCGGGTTCCAGGGCGCCCGGTTCCGGGTCGTTTCCCACCGGGAGTCCGTCGGGTCGAGAATTCCGCGGGTCTTCAAGACCGTACGCGAGATGGTCGCCGTGTTCCCGCACACGGTCAAGGCCCTGGCGGGGCACCGGGGCGGACAGGACGAGGAGGAGAGGCTGTTCGGTAACGGCGACCGGCTGCGATTGGTACGCGTCGTGAGTTTACCGGACGGAGGGAGGGCGCTGGAGTGTAAGCTGCTGCGCGGAAACATGCGACTCGTCCAGCTGCCGATCGGCTACGAGGGCAGTTTCGCCGAAGTGGACGATCCGAAGGGCTACACCCTGCACGAGCTGGTCAGCATCGCGCGGGTGCCGCGCACGTTGAAGATTTGCCCGGACGTCGCTGGGTCACCGGCGGCGGCGAGAATCCCCGGGATTCCGGCGAATTTTACCGGCTGCATAACGATGGAGAGACCGCAGCTGTTCGTTCACATAGACAGGGTCCGTCAGCGAGACGACGACGACGGCGATCCAGGGGAGACGGAGGCCGACGGAAAGCCGTTCCTCGTTCCCGTCGACTGTCCCATCGACATCTCGCTGCGCGAGGACACCTACCAGGGCAGCGACGTCAGCTGCCTGGCCCCCAGGGACCTGTTGAAGAAGTACGGGTCGGGCATGCCGTTCGTAGCCCGCGTCACGGACTGGTTCGAGGAGACGTCGATACTGAATCAGCACCTGGTCCGTCCCGGTCACGAGCTGGTCTTCATCCGAGAGGAGACCCGGTCGAACGTCCTCGTACGGGAAAAGGCACACGGGCGTCACTTCCTGGTCCCGATCGACCACGTCGGAACCTTCTTCCGGCTGAGCCACGTCCGCGAGGACTGCGGACTGGCGCGGCGAATCCCCCTCGACCTAAAGTCCCTCGGGAACGCCTCGTTCCCTTTCGACGCCGTCTGCACAAAGGACGATAACCCGTATTCGAACTTACCGGAGGACGCCCTACCCGTCGATTCGACGCTCACCTTCGAGGCGTTCGTCGAGGAGGACGCCACAGCGGTGGTCGCCAAACTGGCGGACGGTATCGTCGGCAAGTGCTTCCACCTGCCGACGAGAACCGGTCTGAGTATGCAGTACGAGGGGCGGTGGCAAGGCACCGCCGCTCAGGCTGAGGCGTTCAAGCAACGCTGGTCGGAGCGCGACTGTCTGGCGGAGGAGATCTCCGGAACGGTTTACAACGAGTTCATGAAGCTGTTCAGCGACTACGAATGGTTTCCGGCGGAAGTGAAACCGGGCGTTGCGAACAGGTAAGCAAAAATACCGTTCCGTGTTCATGATGTTCTTCTCTTCGGCCCGTATTTTAAATTAACTCATACGTGGTCGTCTTCTGCGGACGGATTTGAAATACCTGTGATTGATACCTTCAAAGTATTAGAAATGGCGCTATAGAAGTGCATAATTTATTTTGTATTTAATCGGATTTTCTTAAAAGTTTTACCTCGCAAAGTCATCGCTAAAGTTATAATTTTTGGCGTCAATTAACCCCTTAACTGGGGTTAATCCCGGATATATCCGTCCATTTTACATTGAGTTACAGTTAAATACACGGTTAAGGGGTTAATATTTCCCACTCGTTCGATTCAGACCCGTGAACCTCTGATCTCAAAATGATCTTGCTTTCTTTCGCCAGGCCGGTTCTGGAGGATCGTGGCATTACCAGCCATCGGAACGACGCTCAGAAACCGCCGAAAGATCACAAAGCGCCTTCTAAAGGTAGCCTACGAGATATATTTTCCCATTAAACATCCACTGTTTACGTAACATCAAGCAAAAGTAGGCCTAGGTCTATCTACGCCTATAGGCTTAAAGCTTTCGAAAGAGATAGGCATTTAAACAGGTCTACGCACCAGGGGCGTAGCCAGGAATTTGATTGGGGAGGGTATAAATGTTTGGGGGGGTATAAACCTTAACTATAAACCATATAGGCTAAACTACATATAACCACATATAACCACATGTAAATCACATAAAAAACTTTAAGGTAGACTGATTCTGGGGTGTATATATACCGATATACCCTCCGTCGCTACGCCCCTGCTACGCGCAGTCATGGGCGCCCATACAGGGGGGAAGGGACATTTGCATCCCCATATTTTGAATTTTGACCAATACTGTCACATCAAAGTAAAACGGTAACTGGGTTTGTTCGAATTTTACCCTAGCATTCTGGCAATGTTTTTTAAATTGTCAAATACTGCAGTCGAAACCCTTGCTAAAATATTAACCGAGACCATTGTGTTTTGCCACCCTGGAAATTTTTCTGTGTGCGCCCATGCATTCAGTCTTTGGATGTAATATAAGTCTAATCGCTCAGGCGCAGACTTCTAATAATAATAATAATAATAATAATAATAATAATAATAATAATAATAATAATAATAATAATAATAATAATAATAATAATAATAAATAATAATAATAGGCCTAATAAGTCGAGTGCACAAAAGTTCAAAATAGTTAGCATAATAATAATAATAATAATAATAATAATAATAATAATAATAATAATAATAATAATAATAATAATAATAATAATAATAATAATAATAATAATAATAATAATGTGATTTTAAGTGGTTTAGGAGGCTAAGTAGCCTAAGCCTGTGAGGCTTCTAGGCTAGAACCCACTTTTTGAGAGATCAAGCTAGGGAAGGGAAGGTATTTTAGTTGAACCCTCAATTTTTTATACAAGTTTACGCCAGTAGATATTCACATACATTTCCATTAGCGTCGCCACGGGGGGGGGGGGGCAAATGGGGGCAACTGCCCTTCCTCCCAACCTGACCCCAGACCACCTACCAGCCCCTTTCCGGTGAGAAAGTTTTTTGTGGGGTGGGGGGCGGCGTGACAACCCAAAATTCCCCCTTTCGCCCCGGCGACGCCACTGTACATTTCTAGTTTTCTATGCAAAGTTTTGACTTTTAAGAAAGAGTCGAGGATGGGATAGATTACAAAATCAAGGTAATTAATAAGCGGTCGTTCCATTTCTGCAGATTACCTGACACCCAACGTTCTGCTCCCGACTCTTCGTCCCCGCGCCAGGATCGCCGGCACCCCGGGGTCGACCCCGACCACGAAACGCCGGGCGGTGCCGCCGCCTCCGACCGCCCCGCGGAGCGAGCCGCCGCCGGTCCCGTCCAGGGAGGCCCGGAGTCCCTGCCGATTGACGTCGCCGGACAGCCCCGAAAGACGGAGGCTGCGCCGAGGAGTGGCGAAGGACCCTGCGCCGCCGCCGCCGCCGTCGCTGCCTCGATCGCCGCCGCCGCTGCCTCGACCGCCGCTGCCTTTGCCTCCTCAGGCGCCGACGATGTTGCCGCCGCAGAAACAGACGGAACCGGAAGACGACGCAGAGGACGATTACGAGGAACAGAGAACCAGTCTCGACAGCGACGGTCAGTACCGTAGAGTATGATTAATAATTAATTTATTATTAAATTATTATTAAATTAATTATCATTCAAAATTACTGAAAGGAGAAACAATAACGCAATGACCGATAGGCCTATGCAGTGGCGTAGCGTGACTTTTGGGGGCCCGGGGAGGGGGCATCTTTGCCATGGGGGCCCCAGAGTTTCGAGCTGACGAGCAAAAAAACGTTATCATCTTCTTTTTCATCCTGACGAGCAAAAAAAAAGGTCGTCAGCACATCATTTCTAGGGTTAGGGTTAAGTTAGGGTTAACCCTAACCTAACCCTAGCTTAGACCCCTCTTCGCCCCCCCCCGCCCGGGGCCCGGGGGGCTGTCAACAAAGTGCCGCCCCCACGTTACGCCACTGCCGATATGACGTCAACGTGACCGACTAGTGATTGATTAATTGATTGATAACGACGACGACGGTGATAATAATCATCTTTATTCGTGACAAGCACAGCATAAAAAAGTAGTACACAACCAGTAGTACAATTATTATTGTTATTATTATTATTATTAATATTTTTATTATTATTATTATTATTATTATTATTATTATTATTATTATTATTATTATTATTATTATTATTATTATTATTATTATTATTATTATTGCAGCTGAAAGCTACAGCTACATTGATGTTAAGATGCTTGAAGATTGTGTTCAGTATCGGAAGAAAGAATTCCCAGGAAACGTAGCCACAGGTAGGCCTACAGTAGACGCCATAGTTTCATCGCTCTCCAATAATTCGTACCATTGGCGCAGTGGGCTACACAATATGGCCGTGGAAATTCTTGACGTCAGGGCTACATTTACCACAATTTTTGCATAGCGTCATACCCACTCATACTATAAGCTCAAAATTCGGGAACCATTTTGATAAATTGTATGCAGTGTTTATTCTAGGCCTTCTCTGAGGAGGGGAATCCGCCTTCCCAAAATTTTAAAATTTCCCCTCTCAAATTTTTTATGTTGGCTGGGGATGGAAATCCCCCCAAGTGTGGAGACTCAGACCTTGTTCCCCCCAAACATTTCAAAATTCCCCAATGTCAAGGTGGCTAGAATAAACACTAAATTGTATGCCATTAGATAAAATTAACATACTGTATTATTATTATATGACAAGTTACCAAAACAGTGGGGCCTAACATATGCGCGGTTTAGGGCCCCGAGAAGTTCACTTGCCCTCCTCAAGAGCCCTGGGAAATTTCCGACGTCACTGACATTGACAATCATTCATTGTCGTCATTTTATGTTATTGCGACAAACAAGGCAGTGGACTGAGTGGAGTGGCGTAGCCAGGGTTTTGGAATACTAGGGACACATCGCCATTCTCGAGTAAAACACGACTAGGCCAACGAGCAATAAATAAAGTGCCGTCGAGGAGCTTTTGGCACATCCAATCTGTTCCAATCACCGTACAGCCCCCCCCCCCCTCCGCCTCCCGCACCGAACAATTTCTCAACAATTTTGCGCAAATTCCATCCAAAATAGGCTCCCCGCTTTTCTCCCGGTGGATACGCCAACTGCCCAAAAATTTGAAGTGTACATTTACTACAGTAGATCTTATTTTGTTTTTCTTATAAACATTTGGCTTTGCAACCAGGGGCGTAGCTACGCGGGGGTGCATCGGTATATATACCCCCAAATCAGACTACCTTAAAATTTTAATTGTGTTCTTTACGATTTTCAAAGTTTTTTAAAGATTTATACCCCCGGCCCTCAAATCACAATATACCCCCTCAAATCAAATTCCTGGCTACGCCCCTGTTTTCAGCACTTTTTAAAAGAAAGCTCCCTTTCTAGGTCCCACTCTTTTGAGCTCCACGGGCCCCGGAACAATGTACCGGCTGCATCCCCCTCTCCCGACCCACGGTCACTTTACAGATATATTTTTAAAATAAAGAAAAAACATTTCGAATCGTCGGCTTTGATATAGCGCTTTTGTTCTTTTGATTGCGCGTGTTCGTCGCCAGATGGCGTTTCGATTCCATCGGATGGCAACGTCAGCAACTTCTCCGCCGACCAGATGCTGCTCTTCCTGCGCGAGGTCCACGCCCCGCTGGGGACGATCAACGCCTGGAGCCGCCTGCGCATCGACGGGAAGGCCTTCGCCAAGATGTCCGACCAGAGGCTCGGCGAATACTGCATCCAATCGATCGTCGTCCAGTTCTTTCGCGATCGCAGTCGAATGCACGTTCTGTCACAGCTATAATCGGCCGATATGGATGCTCCCCTCCTCTGTCTCTCTGTTTCTCTGTCTCTCTGTCTCTGTCTCTATCTGTCTTTCTGTCCCTGCTTGAAGCTTGAAGGTGAATATTTTGAACTTCAAAAGACTGCAACGTAACGTAACTGTAATTATTATGCTCAACGGAAAACTGAATTTATGAGTCTCTATATCTTCTGCTGTTGATCCAAGCTGCTTGTACTTAGTTACATGTAACCAGTGTTTTATCCAGGCCTGTTATGAGAGGAGATTCCCCCAACCTCAAAATCACCCCTAAAAAAAAACAGCCCTTACACAAATTTTGCATTGAATTGTGTCTTTTCCCTCCAGCCAAGTCGATCCCTCCCTCCCCGAAAGCCTCAATTCCCCCCAAAGGCCTGGAGTCTGGATAAAACACTGCATGTAACTGTCGATATTTTCCTATTTACGAGCAGCATAGCAGCAAGTCTTTGCACTGCAGATTTACACAGATGCGTTATTTATTCCTACGCAATCTACTTGAGTTCTAGCAATTCTTGAATTTCTTGCAATTTACTTGAGTTCTTCCAGTGTTGTCTAGAAATACGTCGAAACCGGTGACCTAATTAACCCCTTAACCGTGTATTTAACTGTAACTCAATGTAAAATGGACGGATATATCCGGGGTCCCCAGTTAAGGGATTAAGCAGCTAGTTCATGTAAACGTTAATAAACTTCAGCATAGATCGCCATTATTACTACTGTGCATTATTACATGGTTACTATATTATTATTACTGCTACTGTAATTGTTATTATCATAGCCATTATTACTTCTGTACGTTATTACATTGTTACTATATGATTATTACTATTGGTATTATTATTATTATTATTATTATTATTATTATTATTATTATTATTATTATTATTATTATTATTATTATATTATTATTATTATTATTATTATTATTATTATTATTATTGAACTGACTGACAACGGGCGTTACGATTTAAATCAAGGAGCGACCGTCGACTGATGTCAAGGACATTACTAAAATGGCGCTATAGAAGTTTAATGATGACGACGATGACGATGATGATTGTCACTGAATCAGTCGTTTTCTTCACACTGCTTTCGATTGAATAATTTCGATGTTGGAAGAATTCAGTATTTAGATGTGGCCAATCGAAGGGCGAGTGAATTTATTTGAGGGGGCGGGGGCGGGGGCGGATGACAATATTTCGGTGAATTCATAATAGGAACGAAAACTACACTGTAGTGAGCGCGAGTTGTCATAAAATTCTCATTATGCGCAGAGGGGGACTGTAAAGGCGAAAATCGAAGCAAAAATACTTCTTTCAGAAATTTCCGCTGACCGCCAAAATCTTTTACTGGCAGCTGATCTGTCAGTTTTTGATGATAAGTTATCGCACTGAAACTGAAATACTTGGGAGCAGTCACTCGCTCTTCAATAAATTACCAATAATATAATTATTACCGGAAACTCTGTCTCGTAAAACGAACTTCTTTGCTTCCGGGTTTTTGATTTTTCTCTTTCGCTTACTGCGAATTCATAATTTAGGCTATTAATTAGCGTGGTTTTAAATTAAAGTGGCTTAGGAGGCATTACTTCCTGTGCGATCGAAAGCCACTAGGGGGCGCTAGTGGGGTTTGAACCTCACTCACTCCGTCAAACTAGGCCTATATCACTCCAGCACGTAACCAGGGATATTTCTAGGATTGTGAATTTGGGGTGAGGGTGTCGACCTCAAATTGGAAGGGGTGGGGTGTCCGGAGCTAATTAGTATGCATTTTGTATGCATACCATTGTCACATTACCAAATTTTGGGGGTGTCGACCTCAAATTGTGGGGGGTGTTGGGGTGTTAGGGGTTGTAAAAATATCCCTGCACGTAACCCACTCTGCCATCTTCTGCCCCCCCCACTTCTTTCGCTTTTTGTGATTAAGCTTAGACTTATATTTTATTTTGGGCCCTAAAACTAATGAGAAGGCGCGTTGGACTAAACTGCTGGCGTCTAATGTCACGTGACAAATGCCTAATTATAGACCTATAGGCCTATTATTTTATGATTCGTGTCAGTCAAATTTACTGCTCGTTTAGACTTTTTTATTGTTCTACAATGTAAACCTATAGCTCTTAGCTATCCGTTTTCACTTTAAGGGACTGCATGTGTAGGCCTACATTATAAGGCCGTTGCCACGCAAAACGGGGAATTTTGAGTGGTTTGCAGAAAATGGGGGAGCGACGAAGGGGTACCCCCAATAAATTGTGCACTCCCTCTGACGTAGATCATTTTATGGTTATTACTGTATAAACAAGGTTTTCGTCTGTTTACACTATAATAATTACCGATTAGTTTGGGCGATTGTGTCACGTGATGTAAGATCAAATGTTTGAACAATACTTTATGATTGACTATAATGATATATTATTATCGGCTGGTAATGAGTTTCTTGGACCTTTATTGTCCGGCCACAATGGTTTTTACTTTCTCGTTGACAGCAAAATTACTCATCTCCACATTGACTAATGCGTTATCGAAATACCAAAAACCTTGTCTCTCTCAAGCATGGACGTACCCAGTGGCGTAGCGAGGCAAAGTGCCGCCCGGCCGGGGCAAGAAAAAATGTGCCGCCTCCGAAATTTTCCCTGACAGGCAAAAAAACGTTCATCCAAATTCGAAAATCTCGCCCCTAGGGCAAGTGCCACCTGGGGCGGTTCGCCCCCACTGCCCCCTCGCCACGGCCCTGGACGTACCCAGGAATTCAGTCCGGGGGGTACCACCTGTCGTGTTCCATTCTCCGTTCTGTCTTCCCCCACCCATTTCACACGAACCGATAAAGACGGAGTTCGTTTATATTGTTTATCTGTCTTTATAACAATTCTGCAAAATACGAATAATATCGCGACCACTAATCTAATCTTAAACTTCTATAACGCCACTTTAGATTTTAAACGGGCATATTATGAGTAAAGTTCTATCAGGCTTCTAGGTTCGAGCCCCCCCCACTTTTTGAGAGGCTACCATATGGAAGGGGAAGGCTTAGGGGTTAGGTTCCCACTTTTTCGTCCAGGTTTAAGCCACTGATAACGGGTAGGCCTATCACAACGAATACTACTTCTTAGTATTATTACAATTACTATTACTTCCACTAGGTCAACGTGTCGTCAGAGAATTAACACAATAAGCCATCAGAATTTGATACTGGTTCTCACCAGGGATATTTTACACCCCCCTCTAACAACCCTCCCCCAACACCCCCAATGTGAGGTCGACACACACCTCAAATTTGGTAATGTGACAATGGTATGCATACAAAATGCATACTAATTAGCTCCGACACCCCCATTTGAGGTCGACACCCCCCTAATTCACAATCCTGGAAATATCCCTGGTTCTTACGCAGGGAAGACTTTACTAAACCACTCTAAATTTCGTTATTATCACTACTAAGTCTGGTGTGTTAACATTGGAGCATTCCTAATAAAATGGAAGCTACCCGAAGTGTCAATCACTCTTTAGTCAGTCTATAATCCATTCTGCAACCATAATTTTAGGTTAGGGCCCTAATTTTAGACTTAAAAAGGACTATATTTATCTGTTCTTTCTCTTTTACTTTCACTCATAGACCACAGCAATCACTGGACGAGTAAAAAAATGACTAGAATTATTATTTTTAACATCAAAGCTGGTAACAGGACATTGTATGAAATGACTAGATACAGTAAAATCCGGATATATCGAGCTCGCTTATATGCAGCAGTGAATTATAGGCTACTTCAAGCCGATTGACCAAAATCAATTTAGGGCACGTGCCTAAAGACATCATTGGTAGTGGACATGGGAAATTATTGCTATGTCTTAAATTTCAGATGCCGAGGAAAATTGTGTAAATTTTTCGGTAAAAACCTTACTGTTTTAGACAAAATGTAAGTAACTGGCTAGAATCAGGCAATGCATTTACAGATTTTATTCTTCAAACTCGTAACATCACAAACTAATCAACAACAATATAATAATATGCAGTATATCAAATAGTTTACTTACAATTAATAATATAGTCACTAACAACCATTCAATACGCATTCGATTAATGAAGATAGAGACAAAACGAGAAATAGACTAACAACACTAAATATAATAATGATGGCCTTTGAAGCCAATATTTTACATATTCAAAATAAGGCGGATGAATTTTGAAAATAGTATCTAAGTGCAAACCAAAACAACGCACAGAAGGCCACTAACTTTCGGAAACAGATATATCACATCTTGTACAAGAACCAAAACAAATTGCTGAACAACAGTAATCTCACAAACGACTGCAAAACAAGCAAAGCAAACGTCTGCGAACCGACGCAAATGCCTGGCCGAAAGTTGAACCACAAAGTTTCAAAAACAGCTCGAAGCGAACGCAAAAGGGAAAAGTTAACAGCGTTACAATACAACAAGAAATGAGATCTGCATATACATGTATGTATGTATATACATATGTGTATATATATATATATATATGTGTGTGTGTGTGTGTGTGTGTATATATATATATGTATATGACTAAGAAGATCTTTCAAGGCAGACTTTAGGACGGTTTCACTGTGACAAACCCGCTCCATCCTCCCCCAACTGGCCGCCAAACATGGAGGCAGACCTTCGGGCGACCTCGACGCGGATGCCTTCGTCCGACAGGCACAGCCTCGACAGCGAGTCGAGAGCCGACTTCACTTCGTCCGTCGACTTGAAGTGCAGGAAGGCGTACCCGACGAACGGCGGGCGCACGATGAACAGCGGGCGGACGTCGTGGTCCTTGACGAGGCGCCGCAGCTCCCAGGTGCGAAGGTTGCGCACGAGGCCCCCGACGTAGAGCGCCGGCAGGACCGACTGGTCACGCCGAAACTTCATCCGTCTTCCCTCCGAGCGCCGGGCGGTCGGGTCGATCTCGCCGTCCTGGTGGCGGTGGCGGTGGTGGCGGTGGGGGTGGTTCTCCTCCTTCAGCTGGTCGTCGCTGGAAGAGAGTCCGGGCGGCGCCGCCGGTCTGCGGGTCCGGCGCCGGCGGCTGCTGCTGTCGTTGCTGCGCCTCCAGGATTTGTTCGGCCGGCCGACCGCGTCGCTCTCGCTCGCCGACTTTCCCTTCGCGCCCGTCTCCATCGCTTCCTCTTTCGAATTCTCCCTCGACGTCAGCTGGTCTTCTGACCTGCGTGCCAAAACGGCAGAAACTATCCCTGAATTTAAAATCCACACCTCGAAAGATATATATATATATACTGTATATATATATATATATATATATATATATATATATATATATATATATCGGTCCTGCCGGTCCTGCTCTACATCAGGGGGCCTCGTGCACAACCTTCGCACCTGCCATGGGAGCTACAGCATATATATATATATATATATATATATCTTTCGAGGTGTGGATTATATATATATATATATATATATATATATATATATATATATAATATATATATATATATAAACTTCTAAAACATTTCCACAAGAATTTTAGCTGCATTCTGTCAAAGTTTTCTGTTCTCAACTCTGCAATATCTATATATTTGTATCGTACGACTACAGAGTGCAAGTCATACACACATCAAAGAAAGTGAGGCCAAATCGTGAAAAGAAATTAACTCACAGTAAGTTCGTATGTCTCGGTCTCGTTCACTAATTACAAAAATAAAACCAGCTTCATTGTCGAAATTCAGATTAGAAATCTATAGATAAGTCGCCAACCGGCTGTGGCCATTTCTCTTCTTTCTCTTGTTTTTCCCTTTAAAGTTGCGCGTCTTCCTCAGCCCCTGAACGTTTTCGCTGAGACACTCGGTCAAGGTTATTTCACTCGAAGCTGCAGCAGCAGACAGCAGCAGCAGACACAGCAGCAGTCTCACCGGCCAGACAGGTGTCTCTTCCGTCCTTCTCATCCTGCTGACGAAAGAACTTCAGCACGGGCAGGGCACCGACAGCCTCGCGACCCAAGTTCGACCACTGGACCTGCATTGGTCGGTCGGACGCCTCGCATTTTATGACCTGTGTCGGCGTCACGATGTAATCAGCGCCCACGTCGTGGGGACCGCAACTGGCGTCGTCCAAACTGACCAGCTGGAGGTCGTGAACTGCGGTCACGACCACGGTCTGCCCGTCGACCGAACCCAGCGAGCCGAGCAGCGCAAGCTCCAACTCGGCAAACAGGTCGGCCCGACCGATTCGGCGACCTGACAAATATAATAATAATAATAATAATAATAATAATAATAATAATAATAATAATAATAATAATGGGATTTTAAGTGGTTTAATAGGATATCTTCTTTGTGTTGAAGACCGCTGTTGCTCATACATCATTCTAATCCAGTTACATTAATCATAAGGTGGAATTGCAAAATCCAGATTGAAGAAAAATTCAAATCTATTCACGTGGAAACACGGAGATACATTAAATGGAGTTAGCTGCTGGTCACGTACGCTCAGTCACATGACCATTTTCCACCACAACCTTGCATCGGAGTTGCTTTACCTAGCGTGAGATTTGCTGGCCACCACAAACTGATTACATGCACTTATTAACAACTTTATACAAATGGAAGCACACCAACAACCGTTGAGATAAGAAATTTGCGTAAAACAAGAAAGAATTAAAACAAGAAAGGCTATCCGGCTAATTTTACAATACATCATTCTGTGCAAAAGTTCCTCAAATATTCCAGCAGATCGAAATAATAATTATTCTGAAATGCACTCCCAGGTATCGTAGCAAAAATAGCACTAAAAGCAAAAGAATTTAAATGCACATATAGTATATGCCATCCAAGGCATTTAATGCCAAAATAGAAGTGTTGTAATAATACAAAATGCAGAACGACAAACAGCAAGGAGACTTTCTACCTGAAGCATTTGCAGCAACAGACGATAGGATGACAACATCTATGCGCAACTTCTGGTCAAAATCAATGGTCACTCCCAAGTTTGATGAATTCTAGAAAAGATTCCCAAAGTATCAAAATTACAAGATATCAGATTAGATGCCTACAAGTCCCAGCAACTTTTGAAACATGACTAAAACGCTGGGTCTATACAAAAGGGCAGAAGTGAAGGCAGACAGGGGCGTAGCAACGGGGAGGAGGTATATCGGTATATATACCCCTAAAATCAGGAGTATTTTAAGATTTATACACCCCCAATCACATTATACCCCCAAATCAAATTTATTGTTACGCCCCTGAAGGCAGAAGCAATAACACACCAACAACCGTTGAGATAAGAAATTTGCGTAAAACAAGAAAGAATAGTTTTAATTTTACAATAAATTCTGTGCAAAAGTTCCTCAAATATTCCAGCATCTAACCTCAACTGCCTTGATTAATTGAATTAGGCCTACTTATCTGTCCGAATGGTCTTTTGTAAGCAAGATAGCAGCATTTTTAAAAAAATTGGCACCTCCGCATTTTATGTATATTTCAAGACAGCTGGGTTTTTGAAAGATCAATGGTAAATGGTAATACAAATAAAAAATTAATTATCAGTCTAATGTTGCCTCTGAATGCTGTTTCTTTTCTTAGGGGTAACTTATCTGTGCACTTTGTTCTCTGTCTTCCTCCTGCTCTTTGTCCCTCTATTTGTCCTGTTATTACCAGATTTTCTAGCCAATTCTTTCTTTTAACGAGTACAAAAAATAAAGGAAGTATGGGCAGTGGAAGTCCGACGATACCTGCATTGCTCAGAGAATTAAATGCTCACCGTTCTGGCATAGTTCCTCAGTTCCGAGACCGAGGCATCCTTCGCCGGAACAATGTGTCTAAGAATTCCAGACTTCAGTCGCGGAGAAGGAACCACCAACGTCTTTCCCTCCTGCAACGAAAAATGAACTCTTCCAAACAACATCAAAATCAGGATTTCAACAATATAGGATTACATATCCATTGCCTAAACCAAGCATTGCTGCCGATAGCGGCTCAGCTGCCCAGTGGCGTCGCCAGGAATTTTTGGTTGGGGGTGGGGGAGGGGCTAGCGTGTCAGATTCCTTAGCGAAAACTTTCTCACCGGATTTGCAGATGGTCTGGGGCAGGTTACCAACCCTCAGCCCGACGCTAATGCAGCTGCCACAGTTTTCCATCGGATTTTATAACTGTTAGAGTCAATGCAAGAATTAACCAGCCAACATCTAAACAATTACCTATGCACTGATCCGATTTATGCACTTATCTGCTAAGCATTCGACTTGAGAGTGAACTTGATTGCAATTTTGCCCCGGGATTTTCAAGGTGTCATACAAGCGGAAATGATTTTAATTACACCTTTAATATACGTCACTTTATACGACACATGCAAGACAGGTTTGGCACATTCTAATTACTAACTAAATAATTAATAACACGGACAGAAATAAATTAACCAACCTGAAGGACATAAAGACGGATGTCAGCAAGAACCCGGTCGGGGTCGCACATGACGACCTGTGCAGTCCTCATGAATTCCAGGTCCATCAGCTGACTAACCACAGCATCAGAGCCCTGTGTTAAGTACGTGACACATGGTTGCAAATCAAACCAAGACTGACCAACAAAACTCTTAACATTCAATCAGCTTAATTTCAATTATAGATATGCCAAGTAAAGATGACCATTTTTTTAGATAATACATTTTAGAAATGTTCATCTTGCAGGAAGCTTCGCGCTCAACTATGCAAGCATTGCAATCGCGGCTACAACAACCATGGGCGTCCAGAGGGGGGTGCAAGGGGGCACAACTGCACCCCCTGCAAAATTGTGGAGTTATGAAAAAAAGTAAAATTGTTTCTTTCGTCACAAAACCTTGTTTTGCAACCCCACCCCACCCGCCCTAGAATTTTTTTTTCATTTCTTTTGTCACAAGACCCTGATTTGCACCCCTGGAAAAATTTCTGCAGACGCTCATGAGAGAAATTCAACCAAAATGTCTGAAATCGGTGGTCATTTTTTGGATCTGAATCTTGGAGTGCCGGAGCTAAAGTCCATGGCCAAGCCCCCGTTTAATAGCCAGGGCTCCCAACAGGGGATCTGAGAAAATATGGGACCCTAGAGTCATTCATTTTTAAAGTTTGGACTCAGGCACTGACTGCTGCTAGATTCAGACTCAACTGTGTCCGAATAAGCCTAAGTCAGTCAAATTCTTCAAATGACGATAGAATGAACACCTTAAAATTTGGAATTAGTTTGTACGGAGGCCGGCGTGACAGCAGTTGCTTCTTCTCTTCCAGCTGGTCCCAAATTTTCCTTCTCAGCTCCATCCAGCCACCATCTGAAGGGAAACCCGCTTTCAATTACATCAAACATTCCAAACTATTAAATTAAATTCAACACTTAGAGCAATAACAGAGCAGTAACAGTGATGATGATGATGATGATGATGATGATGATGATCATCATCATCATCATCATCATCATCATCATCATCATCGAACATGATCATCAACATCATCATCGTCGTCGTCGTCATCATCATCATCAGATCTGCCTTACTGCATGTCCAATAGACTTTTACGCCTTCCAGGGATAACCTATGCCAGGTGCTTTTCCAATGACTTCCTTACAAACAATCAGAGGCGATCAACCTTTCCAAGGTCATCACATGGCGGTTAGGTCAATTTCGAACCCATGACCAAATAAAACTATGTCAAAAGCAGCAACTAAGTGCACAAGAAAACATTTCTATATACCAAATTCCCATTTTAATATCATAAATCATAAGGCATTCATGCAGGCATGTTTGTATCATTAAAATATAGGGCGTAAAAGACAGATAATTGTGAATAGCAGCCCGACAGCTTCGCGAAAAACTAGTGCGGTAAAATTGATATCGATATCTAGGTTGTGTGCCAAAATATGCTTCTCGATAACCAGAGATGTAGCCAGGTTTTTAGGTTTGAGGGTGGCTGAAGCCCAAGATTCACTCCCCTCCCGTCCTTTTGAGCCCGCAACGCCATTTTGGGCTTGAATTCATTTGGGAGGGGGTAGCTTCAGACCATGCCTAGCTATAGCTACGTCCCTGTCGATAACCATCGGCAAAGTCAGTACAACACTGCGTACCTTGCAAAGAGGAACAATCATCGCTGTTCTCCGACTTAGGCATTTTCTCTGCTTGGTGCAAACGTTTAGAATCAAACCTCACAACTCTTGATATCAAAACCAAAACACAAAGTTCACAAAGGACTAATTGGAAGTAAATTGTAAAACAGAAAAGCAAGCATGATCTTATTTTGTTAATAATGGAACAATCAGGGGGACATAGCCAGAAATTTGATGGGGGGTTATAAATATTTTGGGGGGCATAAATATTAACTATACACCACATAAACCATATAAATCACATATAAATCACATAAAAACTTTAAGGTAGACTGATTTTTGGGTATATATACCGATATACCCCTGCCCAGTGTTTTATACAGGCCTGTTAGGAGGGAAGATTCCTCCCCCCAAAAAAAAAAATCACAATTCCCCCAAAATCCCAGCACTTACACAAATTTTGCATTGAACTGTGTCTTTTCCCCTCCAACCAAGTCCATTTTCCCCCGAAAGCCTCAATTTCCCCCCAAAGGCCTGGAGTCTGGATAAAACACTGCTAACAGGACGAAATAAGTTTTTAAAATGCGGTTGTATAATGTATATGCACAAATCCTGTACATTATTAGCATTATGGAGCAACGAGGTTTGACATGGTGGAGGCGCTCTAAATACAGAAGACGATGGACTAAGTTTACAAAAGTGATTGATATCGATGAAGTTGAGAATGCTAAAGATCGAGGCTCAATGTGGTGCATGAAATCGATATCTAAAAGGACGAAACAAGTTTCAAAAATGCGGTTGAATTTGCGCAAATCCTATGCATTATTAGCATTATGGAATAACGAGGGTTGTCATGGATGAACCGTTTTAAATGCAGAAAGTGATGGCCTATGATTGCAATAGCGATTGATATCGATGTATTAAAGGATGCTAAAGGTAGTCGCTGAATATGGTACTTGAAATCGATCTCTGACAAGACGAAATAAGTTTTTAAAATGCGGTTGAATTTGCACAAATCCTGTGCATTATGAAATAACGAGGGTCGTCACGGATGAGGCGTTCTAAATGCAGAAGGTGATGGCCCATGTTTGCAATAGCGATTGATATCAATGTAGTAAAGGATGCTAAAGATAGTGGCTGAATATGGTGCTTGAAATCGATCTATAACAGGCAGTGTTTTATACAGGCCTGTTAGAAGAGAGATCCCCCAACCTCGAAATCCCCCAAATTCCAGCACTTACACAATTTTTTTGCATTGAACTGTATTTTCCCCCTCCAACCAAGTAGATTCCCCCTGAAAGCCTCAATTCCCCCCCAGGCCTGGAGTCTGGATAAAACACTGCCCCCGTCGCTACGCTCCTGGGAACTATAACCTTTAAATTACTATAGATGAATACAAGTTTCATGTTTAACAAATAAATGAAATTAGATCAAAACTTCTTTAAACTGCAGCATAACAACATGCATAGGGCCTTTTGGAGGGGAGATTGACCTGAATTTGGGGCACCCAAATTCATAATCATGACTGCACTGACTATATCAGGCAGCATGCTATTGTGCACAGCCATAAGAGCAGTTAGCAAAATGAAATACATGTATTTATGGTTTGTTGGTTGATTGCTTCAACGGCAAAACTTCCAACATTTGGTCTAAATTTTAATGGGCTTCTAGGTTATGGCACTTTCAGTGGAAAGCAAGCAGGGCATAAGGCAGTCAGATGGTCTGAAAGAAAAGAATCAATACAATAATCCAAAAATAGTTTCGCATTCTGATCGAGACTAGGTCTATTCCCAAGATGGTACGTATATGAATAACAACATAATATTAATAATAAAATATAATATAATAGTAATAAGCTAGACTCTGAGTGGCTTATTAAAAGATCTCTTCTCTGTCAAAAACCATTGTTTTCCCTATTATCTGAGTTTAATCATATATCTCCTGTTCAAATCTGGCGCTATGAAAATTTAAAATAAAAGACATCGTTTCCAATACAGAATGGTGAAATAGTCCATATAAAATCCGGATTAAAGGCCGTTTTCACGACAATTTACTCATATTTTCCTCAAATATATTGATTAATCGTCTGTTTACGATGATTTGCTGTATTGAACTAGTTTAAAATTTAAGCAGAAATTGACCGTTTTTTCGATCGAAAGTTCTGCTCAGAATCGAGCGACGACGAACGCCATTAAACCCGTCTTCGATTTCGAATCAACCGCTATCAAGTGAGTAAGTAAGTCACCAGAACTTATATTGCGCTATAAAGGTCATGGTCCAGTGCATCGCAAAGGCTACCATGGTCATTGGCTTAACCTTGGATGAAAAAGTGGGGCCCAACCCCTATACTTTCGCTAACATATGGTAGTGTCTCAAAAGTGGAAGGGGCCCGAGCTTAGAGGCCTAATCAGGGTTTTTTAAGTGGGAACGCATGGGAACGGCGTTCCCACACCTTCTTTGCCAGATTGTATATATAATTATGGATACGTAATAATGCATTTGGGAACGTACAGGTACAGCGTTCCCAAACCCGTTTTTGTTGAAGAGTAAAAAAGGACGAGTTCCCAAACCTTTTTCCTAGAAAAAAGCCCTGGGCCTAATTATAGTTTACGCCTAGGGTCATTGTTAATAGCTATGCCGCGAGTTGCTTTCGTTAGGGCTAAAAAAATAGCCTAGAATTTGAGACCGTATCACCAGTTAATCATTGCACGCCTGTCTCCTTACCTGGTTCTCAACTGGGGTACAATAATTCTAATTGACGAGTCTGGTCACTGTGGATTTTTCTTATCTTGAATTTCTACTGGTTTCTCGATTGTAAAAATATCAATGCTACCCTGTAGATTTGAGTCTCTGCAATTATTAATGCCATTAGCTTAGTCATTAGAAACACGGGGGCGGGTCTCCCTAATTAGACCTAAATTAGTTCCGAGATTCGAGAGAACTGGTGAAAAACTGGGAGGGAATATGGTGATTGTCGATAAGTTGTCTTATAGCCAGCAAGATTTCTCCCAAACTCAAGATCTGAATCCAATGTTTATCCTAATAATATTTCGGGCGACAGACTCCACTGGGAGAACTCTCGACGTCACCCAAGCCCCCTAATCGGATCAGTCGAATATTGCTTGAATAGACAGAAGTGGTGACCTCTGCATGCAGTAAGTAATTGAGTTCAATGTTACATTCCTGTTTGCCAGAAAAATTGCCTGTTTAGGTTTGATGCACCATTTCAAACTTGGACCTTCATCACTGAAACCAATAGGTTATATAATATATATATATACGTTTATATATATATATATATATGTGTGTGTGTGTGTGTGTGTGAGAGTGTGTGTGAGAGAGAGAGAGAGAGAGAGAGAGAGAGAGAGAGAGAGAGAGAGAGAGAGAGGAGAGAAGAAGAAGGCATAAAAACTTGCGCTATATGATCGCCATCGTCTGAACGATTTGTGGAGAGTTGTGGGTAATTTAAATGGCGATAAGTTGAGATAAATATTAAAAAATTAATTTAAAAATAAAACTTGCTTTCTTGCAATAACGGCTCGACGGCGATGTGGCTGCAGAATCTAGTGACGTTTTTCTATAAAATCTGTGGCTATATCAGTTATTTCTTTTGGCGTCAGACCAGAGAGGCGAGAGATTTGTTATTTTTAAGTAAGCGAGTAGTCAATCCAAACGAGATAAATTTCTACAGCGCCGCCGAGCGAGCAACAAATCGTAATGACATAGAAAGCTCATAAACCAGGATATCAGACGGAACAACTGAATGACAGTCTATCGTAGTTATGGAGGTCTATGGTAGTTATGAATTACTGCTTTTGTAAATTGAAAGTAGCATTGTATAGAAGCTCGTATGCTGTAGTGGAATTATTTTATCAGGGTATCGTGTTATCTGGTGCTCCAAACTGTGATCATATCGGTCCTCACTTCTTATTCCCTCGCCCTGTTCAAAGCGAAAGCTAAAATCCCACTACTTTATCATGCGACTCCAATGCCAGGAGCGCCTCTGAGTAGAGGCGCTATACAAATGCTGCATCACATTACATGTAATTTAATTGTAGTTTATCTAAATGGATTTTAAAATTTGATGTATTGCAGTGTCATGCAATTGTAAGACGATTTTATGATTGTTGAGCCTTTATTATATTATTATTATTATTATTATTATTATTATTATTATTATTGAGAACTTATATAGCACCATATAACTGGTAGGCCAAAGTCAAGGGCACTTTAACATGAGTCACCTATAAGAATGATGGAACAGATGGGTCTTTAGGTTTTTCACAAACAACGCTGTTGTGTCGACTTTGGTTACAAAGTCAGGTTTGGCATTCCATAAGATTGGGTTGCCTCATGATGCAGATCTGTCCCTGAAGTTGGCTGTTTTGGCCGGTGGCGGACTAGTAGTTGGACTCGAATGCTCGAACGGAGGGAAGTGTGGCACTCAATTGGTGTGGATTTTACAAAGAGTGAGGAAATATGCTCAGGGCAGAGGGGCGGGGTGTTGTTGAGTGCTCCATGCCTTAATGTTTTATGCCTTAATCGGGTACTTTATTTTGATTGTAAAGCTTTTTTATTCTTACACCTCAAGGATTCCGGATGTATCGTCAACATGTTTGTCGTTTTAGTTGTAAATAATTGAGGTAAATGTTGTTTTGTGTTGTAAGGTTATTCAATATCAAGCTGTCAAGTATCCTGTCAACTCCTATTCTCATGTTCACAGAATGAGTAAGTTAGCACTTTACTGGTTTCAACCCTTTACTGGATATACCAAGAATACTGCCTGTTTTACATTACATTACAAATAAATGAACAGTAAAGGGGTTAATAGACTTGCTTAGATTTTCCCATTTGTAAGCATCTGTACAGACAGGAGACTTTTATGCTGAAGCTGGTAGCTATATATCAAGTTCCTAGATGTTCAGACTGGTAGTTATCTATATCTGTTGTTGTGATATAAAGGATTAAAATAAAAAGGCAAAGTATTTAAACATTTTCAATAAATGTAATAAGATGCCCTGAATCTATTTTTCTGGGATTCTGTTTTCAAAGAGGCTGTAAAACACTTTGGTGTTTATACTTTTTTAGGATGCGACATTTTTTGCATATGCGTGTTTTTTGTTCTAATCGCCTCTTGAATTGGCTTTGTTCTCGAGGTACCGTTAAACGAAAGTACTTGGTTCTTGACCTTGATGAGACGCTCATACATTCCCATCACGAGGGCGTTCGACAGATGCTGCCCCAGATATCGACCAGTTGTCCACCTGATCTTGTGCTCAAGGTAACAATAACCAGGGATATATCTAGGATTGTGAATTTGGGGGGTGTCCGGAGCTAATTAGTATGCATTTTGTATGCATACCATTCTCACATTACCAAATTTTGGGAGTGTCGACCTCAAATTGGGCGGGGTGTGGGGGTGTGGGGTCTTGGGGGTGTAAAAATATCCATGACAATAACAAGGCATTTGGTAAAACAAGGAACGAAGCCAAATGTTTAAAATAAGTTTTAGTAATTTCTTCCTTATTTTATTTGGTTCCATGATCAATAGTAAAAAGTTTAACAGTGTTTCACCATATTAAAATTATGAAGGTATTGAATTAGAAGTTTATTCAAATGCTAAATAGCTTATAATTATTTTTCATTTGATCTTTATCCCATGACAATAAGATTTCAAATTCAGCTGTGTATTTTCTTTGTACAGTAGAAAGTACAGGGATTATTTATTGCTACTTCTGTATTGTTTACACATTTGAACGGTGCGTGATATGTTTATGGTTTACAGATCGTTATTGAAAGACATCCAGTCATGTTTTCTGTAAATAAACGACCCCACGTTGACTACTTTCTGTCTGTGGTGAGCTAATTTGCAATTTGGATGATTTGTTTCCACTTATGACCTATTCATAGTCATCTATAAATGTGTTATGCTCCCAGTGCAGAGATATTTTTACACCCCCTTAACACCCCCCCCATTCAACACCCTACCCCAAATTTGAGGTCGACACCCCCCAAATTCACAATCCTAGAAATATCCCTGTCCCAGTGGCCTCACACAGTTTTTGCTCTGCACATATTCTGTCTGTCTTGTTGTATTTGATGACAAAACCTAGACAATGTTTTGCAGTAATGTTACATAGCAGCAGAACATTTGCAGTATATAATGTCTTGTCAAACAACGCCCCAAATTTTGTCTCTCAAGGCTTGATAGTGTAATACAGTAGAACCTCGTTATATCGAAGTTCAAGGGACCGTGATAAATACTTCGATATATCCGAGGTTCGATATATCCGATTCCTGTTTCATTAACACTGTTTTGGCGGGACCGGCGCTCAACCCTCGATATAAACGTGATTTCGATATAAGCGAGTTCGATATAACGAGGTTCTACTGTAATGCTTTTGATTTCCTCCGCGCACGCGGTCGCCATCTCATCTCAATTTTTTACGTCCTGTTAGATCGGTTGTTACTCAAAATCTGCAGCTGCACTTTTTCATCATATTCGTTTAATTCGGTGTGTTTTGTGTTTCATAGGTGAGCGAGTGGTACGAGTTGGTTGTGTTTACGGCGAGCATGGAAATTTATGGATCGGCAATTTCTGACGTTTTAGACCGCAGCAGAAATATCCTAAAGCAAAGATTTTACCGTCAGGTTGATATCAATTTGATCTTAAAGAACGCTGATCGATAATTATAAACAAGAAAACAGCATATGAGGGCAGATTATCTATCCTCTCTGCCTGTTGAGGGGTGAACAGCTTGTCCAAGGTTGCTGTGCAGTTAACTGAGATCGGTTTAAAACCTGCGGCCCCTCTGATTTCTTGGTACGAACCTGTGCCACAGCTTAACCTGGGAAATTATTTTGCATTCAGGGATTTTGCAAATTTTTCTTAAAAGATGAAATATCAATTCTCAACGTGTAAAAAGGGTTTCGATATTCCCAAAGTGCCTCTAAGTAGAAATACAGAGGCGCTACACTAATACGGTATTACGTTGCATTGCGTTGCGTTGCATATAATACGCCGACTGTTACGATTCAAATTACGACCAAAAAGCTGTTGGCATTTTAAACCGACTTTTGTCTTCTATTTTGTCGGGTATACGATCGCGCGGCAGAATAGCTGCGAGAGAAAGAAGGCAGCGTAAGAGGGGTGTTCGTGGTGCATCTGTATCTGACCTTTGTGTTAGTTGATTGCTTATATTGGTTTCTGCAGGACTGTGTGCTTGAGAATGGCAGTTACAGCAAGGATCTTTCGATCGTAACAGAAGACCTGTCAAGCGTATTTATAATTGACAACTCTCCGGGCCTACCGAGGATATCCAGGTGCTTACTTACTTACTTACTAATTGGTTGTTCTTAAGTAAGTAAGTAAAATCTCGTAAATTTATATAGCGCTTTGGAAAGTAGTGCAGTAGTAGTGGCTGCTTATTCTTATGCGCTTTAATCTTTCTCAAAATAGCTCTAGGCAAGGTGGGTTGTCGGCCGGGCAGAGGTCAGTGTATCTATCCATCTTCTGTTATGTTCAGTGATAATTCTGAGAGGCAACTATTCTAATTTGGTATGGTTTTGACTTGATCTGTGGCATAAAATCATTGAATTGTATGAAATTGTATAAAAAGAATAAGTAGGTAAGCAGACAAATTTATGTAGTGCTGCGTGAAGTGTGTGTGTGTGTGTCAGTTTACCCGTCAGTCCTCAGTTCAGATAAAACCATAATTGCCTGGCTGTTCAGGGCTGTAGGTCCAAGTTGTGAATACCTTGGGGGGGGGATACTTCCGTGGGGGAAAGACTTGTGGTGATTTGGAGAATTTAAATTGAGGCTGCTACTGTAGCATCACCCGAAAGGGAGACTGTTTCCCAGTGACATAGTTGGTATATAGGAATCACCAGCAACACAATCATTATTATTGGTCGTTGACCTTTATTTTGCGGCCCATTGCCAGATCTTACAATGAACTGAGCACTTTCAAATGCAGGCTCAAAACTCCCCCTCTGTCTCTCACTGTCTGTCTCTGTCTCTCTCTCTCTGTGTCTCTGTCTGTCTGTCTGTCTGTCTCTCTTTCTCTTTCTCTCTCTCTCTCTCTCCGGGTTGACCTTGTCTTTTACGATTAGGATTTGGAGGACCTTCGATTGATGCCTCAGTGTTTATCAGAAATTCCGCTATCAGGCGTATACTTATTATTATTATTACTATTAATATTATTATTATTACTACTACTACTATTAGTGTTTCATTGTACAGACAATGCAATTCCAATCGTGTCTTGGTACTGCGACGCTCACGACACCGCACTCCTAAATCTCTTGCCGATGCTCGACGCTTTGAGGTTCGTCGGCGACGTTCGTTCAGTGTTGAGACGCAACCTCCACCTCGCAGACTACCAGGCCAGCAGCTAGCCGCACTTTTGCCTCGATTGTGCACTGATTGTACACTGATTGCGCACTGTCACATATTGATTAGCCTCAGGTGTATAGATGGACAGAATTTTTTGAGTTTTTGTTTGTTTGTTGCCATCGAGTTTTAAAGTAGAAGCGTCCGTTAGACACGGTAGATCAGTAACTTTATTTCGACGATTGACTAAGGGAATTTCTGTAAATGGAACAAACGTTGACGTCTAGGATATGTTTGTTTGTAATCTTGGGATGTGCAATACAAATCTGTTTATGATACGACATTGACAGTGTTTTTTGTGATTTAGTCACGTAATTTACTTATTTTATACTATTGAAGTGAAGGAAAGTCATTTTGCTCAACCAACCATCCAGTCAGTCAATCAATGTGTTTCTCTAATAGAAAATTGGACGACACAAATACATGTATTGTATTGCTTAACGTTTAGACACAGAACAAAGCAGTTAGCTTAGATTACTGAATTGGTTTACACAACATTTGATGGTGGTAGTGGTGATGATGACGATGTTGATTATGATGGATGATGATGATGATGATGATGATGATGATGATGATGATGATGATGATGATGATGATGATGATGATTCTAACTGCACACCGCAGCGAATATACAGTACAGTATTTCTTTAATATTGCTGATGTCAATGCTAATAGCAGGTAATTAGTGATGAAATATGAATTCCTTTATCCCAACGTAAAGCACCTCACAGAATTTGTGTTGCCATATTTGCATATAAATGAACAAAAAAACCTATAATTATAGAAAATAATAAGCTGATATTAATATAATTCTGCTATAAATTGGTGTTGCCGACATAAGAGACTTGCAAAACACTTGGATGGCAACCTTTACCATTCTTTGCGCGTATTCGTTGGGCATTGTTTTTGCTCCTTTTCTACACTTAGAAAAGTTGGAAACAACATTAGAAAATTAATAATTAACTGGACTGAATAAATTTATTAGACCCACCAGTTTATGAAATCTTCCAGTAGATCTACTGTTTTCTGGATGCTACTGGAATCCAGTTGTATCCATTCAAAACGCAATCGAGTCTTCAGAGGTTCCACTTGTGTTTTTTTATTACATCGAGTTCTAAACAGATGGTAGGCCTACTAGACAGTGGCGTAGCATGGGGGCCAGGATGGACGTCGCCAGATGCAAAAATTCTTGGGGCTCAAAATTCAGAGTGAAAAAAGCAAGTAGGGCTAATATCTAATAGGCCTAATAGCCAAAGGGGCTGTCCATTAATTATGTCAACAATTTTGGGGCAATTTTTGACCCCCCTTGTCAACTGTCAACTTTCACATACCCCCCACATAATTACGACAAAAACTTTTGACCCCCCCAGATCAATGACAGGTCCCAATAACAAGGTTATTATTTTTTGTGGTGATGACCATTTTCTCCCTTTTTACTCATCGAAAAAATAAAAGCCCCTCGTCGTCACACTTGGGGGGGGGTGGAATTTCCATCCCCATGCTACATATTAAAAAATTTTGGGGGATTTTTAAACTTGAGGGAATTCCCTCCCAGAGAAGGCCTAGAATAAACACTGATGGACCACGATGAAGAAAAAGAAGATAATGATGATGATAATGACGACGATGATTTTGCTGATAGTGGTGAACTCGTCTATTCAAACATCGCGCACCTACTTGTGGCGCCCTACTATTGTGGCGCCCGTGCAGTATTAACTTCCGTGACAAAATTGACTAGCATAGGCCAGTTGCTCAGTGTTTATTCGAGGCCTTCTCTGGGGAGAATCCCAAAGTTTGCAAATTCCCCACAATTTTTTTATATGTTGGCTTGGGAATGGAAATCCCCCAAAGTGTGGAGACTCAGACCTTGCCCCCAAACATTTCACAAAATCCCCCCCCCCAATGTCAAGGTGTCTGGAATAAACACTGCCAGTTGCTGGCTGTATAGTGAACTTAGAGTAATTGGAGGCGACGGCGTCTAATTCCGACGATTATGGCGAACCTGCGTGCGAATTTCTCCTCATATTATTCAGCCGACAAAACACAAATTGCAAAGCCGAGTTTTCGAAACAAAAACGGCCCGCCCCTTTTATCAGCACTTGAGCGCAATTATGGCTGCAAATGGCGACCACATCAAAGACCTTGCACTGAGAAAAAAACACCCAATAGGCCTAATAATGATTATTATTGTAATTTTTTCGGCATAGTATTCCCATGTCAACCTTTTTTCTAATTTTTAGAAAAAAATGAAATTAAAAAGAATTTATGAATACTTACTGTCAATGGATTTAGTTAAGTGCTAAGTGTTAGTCGAGTTTTTTTTCGTGTTTCATCTTGTCCTTTTTTAAAAATTGAAAACCTAGATTTTTTGAAATCACATTTTCAGCCCAGGGTTGTAGGCCTACACGTGAACGATAGCAAGTTTCTCTTGTAAACGCCGGCCACAGCAATGCTTACAGAAGCAAATTGTTTCCCTTAGTCCTAACGCAGTTACGATTAAATGAGGAAAGGAGAATTCTGCTACACCCCCTATTAACTCAATTAATCAAACGGTTTTTTCTGTTGACGATAAAACAGAAGAGGTTCCTCTTATGCCGATAGGGAAAGGAACTGATTTGAATAAATTACGACAGGGAAGAAGGTGGGGGGGGGAAGAAACCCTCGCAGCTCCAACACCGTCGAAAATTCCAGATGGTTGAGGAATTGTGGGATGTGCCGTGGATGGGTCATTCTTTATGGCTGACCCATGGTCGAGGGGTCCGGTCGACGAGGGCTGATCGAGCGAGGGCGTAGCCAGCAAACGAGCCGCGGTGGCGAGGGCGTAACCCGGGGCACTCAATCAGCGCCCGCAACTGTCAGTGGGTCTGTACTGGCGGCCATTTTGGCGGTCAGATAGTTATAAAATGGCGAATGCGTTTGTATCGTTGTAAGAGCGATGAACGGAAAGAATAGAAATGAACGAGAGAACGCAAGAGAATACAAGCGCTAAAGAGAAAAAATTCCTCAACTTTTATTATGAAATCAATACAACAACAACAACTACTACTACTACTACTACTACTACTACTACTACTACTACTACTACTACTACTACTACTACTACTACTACTACTATACTGTTGTAATGCGCTGCTGCTGCTGCTACCACTGCCACTAACATTGATTGATTGGGCCACCAACCACCATAAATAGCTAATTACCACCACCACCACCACCACCACCACCACCACCACCACCACATTACACCACTACTACTACTACTACCACTACTACTACTACTACTACCACCACTACTACTGCCACCACCACTACCACCACCACCTGCCACCACCACCACTTACTACCACTGCTGGCCACTGCTACTACTACTACTACTACCACTACTACTACTACTACTACTACTACTACTACTACCACTACTACTACCACTACTACTACTACTACTACTACTACTACTACTACCACCACCACTACCACCACCACCACTAATAAATAATAATAATAATAATAATAATAATAATAATAATAAAAAAAAAAATAAATAAATAAATAAAAATAATAATAATAACGAATATCCTACAACGAATATCCGCGACACTCCAGAGATTTAACACAGTCACCTAATTCCACGGAACTTTCAAGTAATTAAAAAATAAGTAAATAAAATAATAAGAATGACTCGGAAACCTCCTTTTGCTGAAGACTATTTCACATCTGCAAAACCACATTGAGAAAGAAAAATATTATAGGCATGAGCTAATATATACCGCCGTGTGTGTGTGTGTGTGTGTGTGTGTGTGTGTGTGTGTGTGTGTGTGTGTGTGTGTGTGTTGACTCTACTAAACATTATAATTAAATTGTCATTTTCTGTTAAATATTTTTGTGAAAGCGGAAATATGCAGTCTTCAGTTAATATCTCTGTCTCTGTCTGTCTGTCTGCCTGTCCGTCTGTCTGTCTATCTGTCTCTCGTTCCTTCGAGATAGAAACTCAAGACACATCACTACACCCCCCCCCCCCACCCCTTCCAAAGTAATGAGAAGTCTTGGCTAATCCCCATTCCCATGGATTGACTAGCATGGGAACTTTCAATCCCCACCCCTGCCCCACGCCCCAACAATCTCGCCCATCGCTGTTTTTTTTTCCGTTGTATTAATGAAGGTCAGAATTGGGGTCATAGTTCAGGACAAGGTCATGATTATGAAGGAGAATTTACGGACGTGACAGAGATCAGCCACAGACTCAAGTCCCATTTCCCGGGGGGGGGTGTGGCCAGTTGGGAGTGCCAGAGGGCATGTGCCCCTCTTTTCACACGCGAACCTAGGAAGAAACTAAGACGACGTTTAGGAATAAGAAGGAGACCCAGTTTATTCCGGATCAAGCAGTGTTTATTCTAGGCCTTCTCTGGGAGGGAATTCCCCCCCCCAGTTTTAAGATTCCCAAAAATTTTTATATGTTGGCTGGGGATGGAAATTTCCTCTCCAAAAGTGTGGAGACTCAGACCTTGCCCCTCAAACATTTCAAAATCCTCTCCCCCCCCCCAATGTCAAGTTGGCTAGAATAAACACTGGGAACAAGTAAGGCAGTCGGCTATGTCTATCATGTTTAGTAAGTAAGTAGGGGTGGTTGATTGACGATATGGCGTAAGGATCGTTGTAGCTTTTCGTGGTCTCGGTGAGGCTGAAGACAAACTTCTATAGCGCCATCGTGTCCGAGTTTTTTCTTACCTTCAGAGCCTTCATAATTGTTGTCAGTATTCGGAGCGATTTTCGTCAAATTCCAGACTAGATTTTGCCAATTTTCACGGATCGTTTGAGATTCTTTTAACCCCTTAACTGGGAATCCCGGATATATCTGTCCATTTTACATTGAGTTACCGTTAAATACACAGTTAAGGGGTTAATTCTCGTAGATTTAAATTTCGAATGAAACGCTTTAATTAAGCATAAAAGCGGTGGAGATGATTGGGTGCGAATTATCCTTTGCGCAAGCGACGAGGACCCGGTGCAAAACGTCTCCACTCATCGCTTCCCCCTCGGCGCATCGGACGCCGCCGACGCCGCTGCCTCACCGGCGGCCGGCGGCTAGGGCGGCGGCGGCGGCGGCTAGGGCCATCGGTCACCCGTCTCGCCTCACTCGTCCGTCCGTCTTGGTCGCCGTAGCGGTGGCCCCGGCGTCGGGTCCTTCCTAAGCCCCTAATCGGGCTTCTTGCAGCCAGCATTGTTCGCCCCTCCTCGCCTCGACCGATGCGCATAGCTGGAATTCTTCGCAAATTAATGCATCGTCGATCTCATCCGTCGCTGGATCCTTCCCCCCGCCCGCCCGGCCGCAGTCCATCCAGGACGGGCGGCGGCAGAGGCTGTGTGGTCGGGTCTCCTACTCCTCCATCTTCTTCGGCTTCGTTGTGACCGCAACCTCCGCAGTATTATATAGAACCGTTGTTGTTTCGATATTCGGGTCCGTTCCTGTGTGTTTAATGTTTATTTAGTTCGAAAATTTTCCCCCGGAAAAGCGGACGTAAATTGAAAAATTATTGAAAACGGCGGACAACAGAGACTGCCAATGGAGAGCCCGAAGACGTTCTGTTCTATCGAATCGTAGGTTTGAAGACGTTTAGGAGGAGGCGGCCGCCGTCTTTGAAGAGTTTCGCTGTCTGCTGTATACGCGCTTGTCGGTCGGGAAAGCAGGAGGCTGAGGAGGCCGTCGTCGCCTCCTTCTCGCCCTGCTCGGCGTCTTCGCTTTCTGTCTTCTGGTGGCGCCGCGTCTTGGACTGTGTTCAGTGTTCAGCGGGCGTGCTTCTTGCCGCCGCCGCCAACCGCCGGATACCAATTGGCAGTTAGCCTGTCTGCAGTCCATTCAAAGGAGAGAGACAGAGACAGAGACGAAAAGAGAAAGAGAGAGAGAGAGAGAGAGAGAGACAGAGAGACAGACACAGAGAAAAAGAGAAATACAGAGACAGACAGTTAGGCAGACAGAGCGAGACAGAGAAAGAAAGAGAGCGAGCGAGAGAGAGAGAGAGAGAGAGAGAGAGAGAGAGAGAGAGAGAGAGAGAGAGAGAGAGAGAGAGAGAGAGACTATGGAACTTACCGTGTTCATCAAAGCGGCCGTCTCTTTCTTCACCGTCGTGGGTAAGTTAAATTCACAGCAGACGCATTTTATTAATATTAATTTTTAAAAATAGCACCCGAAAAAGCATCAATCGCAGCGCCAAAAATTGATCATGAACTATAGCATCAGCAGAATGGACGAAGACTAGTCTAAAACTGATTCAGGACAAGAATGCATCTTGTCCCCAACATTGTTCTTATTTTCTTTCGCTAGTCAGTCTTGGAGTTGTGAAACTGCATGTACAAGATATGCGATTTTTGGGAGGGTTGCAAAGTTAGCTGGTGGGTTGACCCCCCCTCAATCCGCCCTCCGGCAACTCCAACCCTGGCTAGAGTACATCTTTAAAATAGCAATAGAAAAAAAATTGAAGCAGAAGCTCCATGCATGCTCCGAAGAAAAACAGAAAAACAGACTAATCTCAGATTCTCAGATGACATTAACCCCTTAACTGAGGATCCCGGACATATCCGTCCATTTTACATTGAGTTACAGTTAAATACACGGTTAAGGGGTTAAACCTCATCACGGAAACATTAAATTCTGTATTTACAGGAACTGACAGACGATGTAAGTAAGCAGGCAATTTAGACTACATGTAAATGAAGCAAAAAAAATCAAACAAACAAGAATGGTGGAAATAACGAAAGCTAATAGAAAATCCACGAATATTATATTAACCCCTTAACTGTGTATTTAACTGTAACTCAATGTAAAATGGACGGATATATATCCGGGATCCCTAGTTAAGGGGTTAAAGTGAATGGAACAAGTTGAGCCATTTAGACATGTCGATACGGTATTCACAGGAATGAAGTTCACACCAAAAAGGCGGCTCCACACGGGGACCTGGGGCGCCCCTGCCCCCTCCCCAATTGATGCCTTCCCCCTCCCAATGGCCCCCATATTTTAGTGCGCTCGTTCTAAGCACCTAAGCTCGTCCATGTTTATGAAAAATAGTTGGCCCCAATGCTTGGAAGTTGCCACCACAACGGTTCCCCCCCCCACTTACCAAATCCTGGAGCCGCCACTATGCGTTCGCTCTGCATCTATATAGAAGCCTATGAGGGAGAGAGAGAGAGAGAGAGAGAGAGAGAGAGAGAGAGAGAGAGAGAGAGAGAGAGAGAGAGAGAGAGAGAGAGAGAGAGAGAGAGAGAGAGAGACAGAGACAGAGACAGAGACAGAGACAGAGACAGAGAGACAGAGAGAGTCTGCAATGTGTAGATTCGTAGATTTAGCGCAAGTTTAACGGTCTGTATAGATGCTATCGAGGAAATCCGCTCTTTATGAGCGGACGGTGACTCCACTCCGCATGGTGTGGTGGAGGGTAGAGTTAATGCTTCCGAATATAAAACGGACCTCGCGGTGTTTCCATCTTGTTGGAATTCGACGAGAAACTCCGTCAATCAATCAATAAATCAATCAATCAGTCAATCAAAAAACTTCTACGGAACCACTATCGTAATGCCCTATTGCCTAGGGCGACAGCCGATATGCGCTTAATATATAGGGTGGCGCAAAAACCGGACTAGGCCTATATTAAATGCAAACCTAAATGTTACTAGCTCGGTTTTTTGCGCCACCCTGTAGATGAGAGACGATCAGGCAAAAACGGATTCGAAGCCACAACTACGAAGTCGATTCCGACAAATCTCGGAATAATAATAATAATAATAATAATAATAATAATAATAATAATAATAATAATAATAATAATAATAATAATAATAATAATGTGCAGTAGCGTCGCTAGGGTGATGAAACTTCTCTGGGGGAATTCCCCACCCCACAAAGTTTTAAAATTCCCTCCACAATTTTTTATATGTTGGCTGGGGAATGGAAATCCCCAAAAAAGTGTGGAGACTCAGACCTTGTCCCCTCCCAAAGATTTCAAAATCCCCCCAATGTCAAGGTGGCTAGAATAAACACTGACAACATCCCATGCTATTGGTATTGGGCGCTGGGGGCGTCATATTATGACGTCCGCTGTTCGATGCATCGGAAGCCAAGGATGTTGTAAAAGAACTTAATTATAATTATTAAATAATAGATTATTATAATATAATTATTAAAGTAGCATCCGTTGAGAAGAACTAATATAAAATATAAGTGGAAATAACAAAATGAAGAGAACAAAGTTCCCGATGGTTATGAACAATTTTTTTTTTGACCATGCAACAACTTTTTTAGTTACCATTGTCAAAACTTTTGATCCCCCCAAGATCAATGACATCCCAATTCATTATTTTTTGAAATTTCCCCTTTTTGCTAGTTTTGATGGTTATGATTATTTTTTCCATTGTAAAAAGTAGTATTCCAATTTTTGATTATTTGTGACAGGTGAAATCAACAACTTCTCTTGACCCCTCCCCTCCCCTGTCAACAACTGTCAAACTTTTTCAAACCCCTTCCCCTAAATTGTTGACGTAATTAATGGACAGCCCCTTAGGCAGAGCAAGAAAACTGAAATAGTAATAGTAAATAACAAGACATATAAGATCTAGTCACGTGACAATGTCGAGAAAATTGACCAAAGGCAAGACGGAACCTGAAATGACAGTTTCAAAAGACAGATCCTTCGAAGGCCATCTCGCCGTGCTGAGCTGCTATCTGTCCGGCCTAATCAGGCCCACGGGGCCGCGTGAACCGAAGAACAAAACCGGGTTCAAACGGGGTCATTCTCCTCTATTCTCTGGTACTCATCGGGCAATTACCACCAGCTAGGTGCGATTTGTGACCTGGAGCAGTGGTGGGGGATATGTCGAGCTTGGGGGGATGTAGCTGTTGGAAACTGTAGCAGTGTGGGGGATGTAGTGGTGGGGATGTGCAGTTGGGCAGAGGGGGGGGGGAGATTCCCCTTCCCCCCGCAAATCGCGCCCTGATTATTACGGATGATAAGACTACCCATAAAAACTACGCAAAAGAAAATCGATGCATTTGAAATGTTGTGCTTCTGCAGAAGGATGATGCTAAAAATCAATTGGAAAGATAAAATAATCAATGAAGAATGTTTGAAGATTGTATGGAAAACAGAAAGACTCTGATGAAAGAGATTGCTAAAAGGAAAACACAGTATGCTGGACATACAGTATAACGAGAGGCCCATGCACACAGCGAACTCTAGGCCCTAAATGTCTTGGAAGGGAAAGCAACTAAAAGGACGACCACGAAGAACATGGTTAGACGACATGAAAAGCTGGACTGGCGTAGGAAATTATGGGGACTGCCAACCTTCGAACCGAAGACGACACACCATGATGATGATGATGATGATGATGATGATGATGATGATGATGATGATGATGATGATGATGATGATGATGATGATGATGAAGATAAGACTACCCATATATGGAAGAATAGCGTTTTACCGCGGTTTATGCAATCTTGCTTCATGTCCTCTTCAAGATTACAATCAAATGCCTCTCCAATGTAATCGGTAACCTTCAGCGCTACGCGTATGGGTCGCGTTATTATTTACTAACGACCAACAAATTTTGGGTAATTTATTTAATCATAGCGTAGCCATGGGGGCGGGTCGCTCCCCCCCAATTCTGGGGATTTGCGCAAAACCGTTGAGGCTTTTTGAGGGAGCGAAATAGCACGATCGAAGAGAATATACGCGCGGTGACAAGATGTGCGTGTATTTGGTTTTTACAGTAGTGGGCCTAGATATAGGCTCTACTGTACGCGTATCTATTTATTCATCGGAATAGTTTCTCCGCGCAGACAACTGATAACTGATGACTGACAAACTGATAAACTGTAACTGATAAGTTATCAACTGATAACTACGCGTATACATAACCGAAGACTAAGTGTGAATGGGTTGGGATGTGTTTTCCGTTGTTTTTGCGATGGGGGTTATGGGGTGGACGGAGTTTCCCCTCACCCCCATCCCCACCCCGCCCCCGGGAGTCGCAATCTTCGTGCCAACGATGTCTTGTACGGCGGCGTTATCGAACGGCGTGCGGTTGTACACAGCAGGGCAGTCGAAGGCGGCGAAAAGTGGATTCCGGAGGTTCGCGCAAATGGCAAATGACATCGAGTGCACTGCTTCCAGCTGGATCGATCAGGACAGAGGAGACGGAGGAAAAGGGAAAAGGAACGAATCACTTCGAGTTTTGCTTCAAACAAAACGAAGACAAGAAGACAAACTGTTTAGGAACCACGAATACAATAGACACACACGCCATATATATATATATATATATATATATATATATATATATATATATATATATATATATATATATATATATATATACATATATATATATATATGTTTGTATATACATATATACATATACATACATATATGTGTATATATATATATATGTTTATATAATATATATGTATAGGCTATATGTATATACTGTACTGCACATATGGTGTATGTATAGATTTATTATAATACACTGGATGCCGTCTATCTATGGCAAAGTCAGGCCAAAGTTGAAGCCAGTTTGCATGGATGGTGTGTCAAGAAATGTTTACCCCGTATCTTGAAGACCTAAATCCTTTAGCGCTATCATGTTTATTTGAGTGCAGCGCCTACTTAGATATGGACGACGTCACCGCTTTAATATGGTGTATATAGTTGCTAAATGTGTCCCGTTTGATCTTTTACTCATCTTTTCCACAATTCTTATTCGTAATTGATTTCTATAAATACAATAATCGTATCGTAAAAGTAGATTTTTAGGTCGATTATTAGTTGAGTTTGAAGCCGTTTTGTGTGCTGATTTATACGACTATAAGCCTATATTACTATATACAATATTTTCGAAGGCTTATTTGCAGCTGCGCAACGTCGCGGCTATAAAATCAGACGATCAATTATAACTATAAACAACTATCCACATTAAATGAAACGGCTAAACGATATCCGTTCCAACAGTGTACCAAAATTTTCAAGATTTCAGCGGGGTAAACATTTCTCACACCATCCATCAAACTGGCCTCATTTGACTCTGTCTTGTGATATTAAAGTCTATGGTGTAGGCCCTATGTCTATTATATATATATATATATATCTGTTATATATATATATATATACAATATGTACATCTTATAATATTATATATATATATATACACTGAATGACCACTGAGTCTTCTATTTGTCTCTCTGCTGTCTCTGTCTGTCTGTCTCTTTCTGTCTGTTCCTATGTGTCTCTATCTTTGTGTGTCCTCTCTCTCTCTCTCTCTCTCTCTCTCTCTCTCTCTCTCTCTCTCTCTCAAACTTGTATGCAGTCACTAACAATGACTTTGACTTGCGTCACCCTTTTAACTGTCAAACCCGTTATAACGTGACGATCTTGGCAAGGACGACAGAAAACTTTTATGGAACGAAACGGAGAAATAAACTCGGGGATCGGCCTCCCCCCCATCGCCCTCGATTATGCAGACGACCTTCCATTTTGCGCGAAATTATGTTCCAGGGACGCTCGTTATGAGATTTTGACGGCCAAAAAGTTGCATTCTGATCGGGTTATGAGTCCCTCGCTTTAAGGGGGGTTGAGGGGAGAGGGGGATATATCGAGAACATTTTTAAGCGCGCAATGGTTTGATCTTCAATCATAAAGGTCGGAAGATGAGTCTATGAAAATCTAATACTGCCGCGAAAAGTACATAAGGGAATTCGGCGATTTAAATATAAATTATATCTTCTGCTATTCTTCTGATCTTAAACTAATATGTGGTTTTCAGTTGAAGTTTAGATTCGTTTATATTTTTTCTTGGTTTCCATGATGACTATATATATATATATATATATATATATATATATATATATATATATATATATATATTTTTAATATAATAATAATAATAATAATAATCCACATTTTGATAATCCGGTCAAAATTTTTTTAAAAACGTTCCGTCTCAACACACCGACTTCAAAAGACCGACTTTATGTAGCGCAGATATGAGACTTTTTTATGACGAAGACGTGTTTCAGTTGAACTGAAAAGAGCATTACCGGGAGATGATTGTCACGGAAGCAGCTGCGTCTGCTGAAGAAATAGCAGACATTATCTTCTCCATTTTCTCGATTATTTCTAATCCACCAAACGAAACGCGGCACGAATCTTTTAATCGCAGGTATGGCGGTTGATCTGTTTCTCTGTCTGTTTGTCTGTCTGTCTGTCTGTCTGTCTGTCTGGCGTTTCTTGACTGCTCAAAAGACTAAACGAATACCATATAATATATTGGAACGGCAGATAACCCGCCATTCAATGGTCTCCATGGTAACCGCCCTATTACGAAGATCGAAGTCGGGATAGAAATCATTTGAATGATCGATCGACAGATAGAGAGGAGGAGGACGAAAACCGGGAAGGACAGGCAGACAGACGAACGGGCAGACGGACAAACGGACGAACAAACGGCCAGACGTCTTGGTGAGAAGATGTAAAGCGATAAGAGAGAGAGAAAACGGGACAATTCCGGTGACCCCGACGCGCATAAAGTACAGTATATCGCGATCAGAGGCGTAGCGAAGGGGCAGGGGGGGGACATATGGCCCCGAGCGCAGAGGTGGGAGAGGGGGCGCCAACATTGGGTATTTGGGTAAGTGAAATGCATAATAAAGAAGAAGAAACATGTGCGACGACTTTTTTTGCTCGTCAGCAGTGTTGGCGGGGGGGG